>JAAAKE020091099.1:0-20745 GCA_010014785.2 Anisolabis maritima | reverse complement strand
ATATAAGCCAGGTACCCAACTCGCCTAAACCTCGAAGCTTCTCAATAAAACCAGCCAAAGAGTCTAGCCTTTTACTGGTGTTACTTTTTTACTTTTTTATTTTCTCAAAATTCGCTCAAACGATTTTGATTAAAATTCATATATCAATTATTTATTTGATGATCTTTGAAGTGTATTAATCCTTATCTGCCCCAAAATTGTGTGAGGCACACTTTACTTATGTCTTTTGCTGTTGTTCGGGTAAACGGCGGTAGCAACGGCTCTCTTTTTAAGACATGAATTAGAGAACGGCTACCTAATAGGCCCGAAGCAAAAAATATGATGTGACAACACATTACTCAGCTTTCTTTGCCTTAGGTAATAGGATGTTGTGTGGTGTGAGTTTAACCATGAGAGATTTTTATCATAGCTGCTGTATATACTAGTAAATAAAGTTTTTGTTAATAATTTTTTTGTATATATAATCCTTATTTTTATAACATTTGCAAAAATTTGATATTTTTTGATAACAAATTTATTTTAAGTGATAATAAAAAAGATGTGAAGAATCACTTAAAATATTTATAAAAATAAAATATTTCATAGTAGCGGTGAAATATAAATTGAGAAGGTGCCGACCTAGATGCAGCCTCCTTTGGGACTTCCCCATGTCCGATCCACTTCAGAACTCAGGCTCTTATTCCTTAGCCCTTGTCCCGGATGTATCGTTTTAGGATTACACTTAGCCCAACATCCGATTCTGATTTATCTCTTTATAAGTAAAATAGCAACACCATTTGCTCCATTATTACTTTATGGTATTTTCTTTAATATTAATATAATAGCACAATGGTGCTTGGTTAATTATTGATCCTACGACTTGAAATATAATACTTTCAAAGCCTAGCTACTTGATTACTCCTTCTCTGGTTGTTCTTGGAAATCATTTCGAGATAAATTGTTAATTTCAAACTATAAATTAATAAGTTTGTTCATTAACCAACAGTCAAGTCTCTCTATTCTGAATAGATTGAATATTATTAGATATATAATATATTTTCCAACATTCCAAGACGAGGAATTATTTATTTACTTTTGAATAAATTGATTCTTTTAATTTATTCAAAAGAAAATAAAATAATTAATGAATTTAAAATATTAAAAATTTAAGATTAAACGACCTTAAGCTATACATAGGTACATTATTTATTTTTATTAGTTCTTAAAACAAAATATCAATTTTGAGCGATAAAATTTATTTAAAACTAACTTCGGCGGGTTATGCTTCGCCACAGAATGTCGTCACAGAACGAGGTGCATTTTTGACATCAAAATTTCCAGAACGAAATCAAGCGAACTATTCAGGGGCGGTTCTTTCTGATACGTCATCATCACAATAAACTATACAAATTCTTTTAGCCGCATGAGTTGTGTTCTTTCCTTTTTTGAAATAGAATTTCAAAATGTATCGAATTTCTTCTTTATCTTCACTTATTTTGAAAACGGAATAAATTTTGACTGAATAAACAAATTTCAACATCTTTTTTTTCTAGAATGATTTACCAAATCTTCTTCTCTATCTTCGCAAGGTGTAGGCTACACGCCCGCTGAGAGAGTCTCTCTTCAAACTAAGACTTTCTAGCATAGAATAAGTTGGAATAAAGGGACCGGATGGAATTAGATTTAGGAGTATTTAGCTAGTTAGAAATGAATATAGGAGGAGGAGGAATTAGAGTTAGGAAATAAAGTAACTTCATGGGGGTGCCAATAGATGACTACTACCAGAGGTCGGCGGGTTTGAGGTATGTGTCTCCGTACACGAAAGCACTTCGAATAAGTAAACGAACCCCCCCCCCCCTCCTTGCAGGTTGGCCTAGAAGGTCCAAATTAAATGAAATAAGTCATTCCAACAGAGATCTAAAGGGAACATATATATAATTTATTCTTAATGTCTTCTCTTTATAGACTTCGATGGCAATAAAAAAAAAATTTATAAAGACTATTGATTTTCTGAGTGACCCAGCACTTAATGAAAATGATTTTTCATAATTGATTTTTTTGCTTTCGGCAGTTCTCACGTATTCTAGAATAACTTTTTTAATTTTAGAAAATATAATTTTCATTTAAAAGTTTTAAATTTAAAATTGTCAAAAAATTTTAATTTATATATCGTATCGCAAAAAGGAAGTAGTGTTGGGCTTTTTAAAAAATCTTTTTTTTTTTTTGTATTGGCATAGAAGTCCATTTAATCGCGAAACTTTCTTTTTTGCAATATTTTAAGTATAAGTAGAGGAAGAAAATTTTTTGCCCCAGTGAGACTGTGAATAGCGGAATTTCTTCTTAAAGAATAAAAAATAACAAAGAAATTTAGTTGAGTATTTCATTTTAATATTCACAATTATTTGTTAATAGATTGATTTCTCTCCACTTCTCAGTAATTTATATATATAAAAACGACGAGTCAATCTCAACAATTTACGCGCACCAACCCGGGAAAACATTATTCCACATACATATATCCATATATATAATCCTAATCCTCCTAGGTGAATGTACTCATTCCATTTTGAGGTTGATGGACGTATGAAATGATTTCTGCAAGCTAAATGCCTGTACATCTTAGAATACATATACATAACTTAACTATAAATACACGGTATGCATATGTATTTGATAGTAAGGAGCAGATATACCCCCAAAAATAGTTCATTTCTTTGAATGCAGATTAAAATAAATTAATTATGATTACGTTTTTAAAATTTTATAATAACATTCTTTGAGTGTTTTTAATTTAAATTATAATATATATATAAAGCATATTTTCACTATGCACTTTCTAAACTTTGGGTGGATAAATTGAGTTGATAGGTGAATTTTTTTGACATAGCCTATTTTATAAATAAAGGTTTTAACGAAATAAGGGCAAGAGGAGAGAGAAACGGTGGGATGAGTCAAGGGGCTTTAGACCTGGATTTATACCCAACAGCAGTCGACGACCCCTCCTCTGGATGAGGAATAGTTGATCCCCCAGCCCTACAAGAGCCAAAAGGCAACCCATCAGTAGAGAACGTCAGATAACGTCGAGATTGCGTACAGGCTCTATCATGCGTGGAGCCTCTAAATTTACTTCCACACACAAGAGAGAGATACTTTTGGCTATTAACTAAATAACACAATTATCTCCCTCCAAAGAAGAAAAAAAACAAGACTTTTCGATTATATTTCAAGTGTCCTTCATTATGTCTAGGGGACAAAACTTTAAGTTCATTTTTATTTAATTAATTTAAAAAAAAAAAAAAAAAAAAAAAACTTAGGTTATTTCGATTAAGTAAATTCTCATTTCATTTGTCTTTCGAGTTAATAATTAAATAATTCCCATTTTAAAAAGTTCCGGTACTTGAAGAACCATTCAGAGCGTTTAAAATTACAAGAGAAATTTAAATGAATGTTTTTTAAAGTTGAAGTATCTTATAAAAAAATTAAAAAATAATGCATTTTTGTTTTGAATTAAAGAAAAGTATAATATTGTCAAGTAATTTTATCCGGGAGAGGAAAGATTACGACAATGATTCTTGTCCTAATCACCTCTACCTCTCAAGTATTTGGAAAGAGGTCGCAAAATAATAAAAATCTTTTAATAAATATATAATCCAAAAATTTATTTGTATTCGATATATCCCTCTGTTTTTGGGAATATTTTTGGATTCGAGGGATATTTTTTCCTCCTTTGTCCCTCTCACCCCTACCTTCCAACAAAAGGAGCATGTGACTTCTCTGTCCCAAATTATGGTACTGGAGAAAGAGATCTTTGATTCAAAGTTATATCAAAATAAGATTATTTTTATAAAAATAGATTTGAGAGGGTGGTGGCAACTAGCTTGTGGTAGGGATCTACCCAAGGGGAAGTCGAAGGAAGACGAAGAAGAGAGTTTGGTAAAATAAAATCTATTTTTTAATTAAAAAGAGATAAAATAAATATTAAAATAAAGGAAATTAAAGTAAAGATTTGGTTTTTGCTTTAAATAAAAGTGCAATTTTATTCTAAATCTCTAAATTTGATTTCAACCAATTCTTATCATATACTCGAAATAAGTGGAAAAAAGAATACAAATAATTGGAGGATTTTTTAAAGGGCCCAAGTCGAAGTTCCAAATCAATCTGTCACCTGGTCTAGTACCAACAGATAAGACTTACCTCGACGAGAGGTTACCAAATCTCCTGTGACAAATCACCTTTCTTCCAAGAAAGAAAAACGATGAACGAAAAACTGTAATGGAGTAGTGTTAAAATATATTTATTCAAATTTACAAAAAAGACTAATATCCTGGATTTTCCTTTAATCTAAGATGTCTTCAATTAATCTTTATCAGAAACTTAATTATCGTTTATAAGATAAATGCATATTACTAGTGATTTTAATTAAGATGCAGGAACTGATTTACTGTGATCTTATTTAATAGTTTAGTGGGCCATTCTTGGTAATCATTAATGATAAATTTTTGAAGGTCAAATAAAATGATAAATTTTTGTCAAAACAAAAAATGGAATTGGATCCCAAATAGTCCGATGAAAATATATTTACATCAATTGGATACCAATTGGCAGAAATAAATATGCTTGGATAATTTGTATCGTAAATAAGCTCTCAAGTTTGAAACGAAGCCGAAACGTCTCAAACTTGGGAGTTTATCGTAGACGCTTCTCACTTGGCTGGCTGCTCCTTCCTCCATTGTATACATATATAATATATAATACATATATGTATTTTGTCGTATACTACAGTGAGTGCCATGTGATGAAATGAGAGTCTATTTGAATAGTAATATTCTTATTTTAATATTACTATTCAAATAGACTCTCATGTCACAACACGACGCTAACAAGTAGATGACAAAATACATATATGTATATATATTGTTGTACATATTGTTATATATTTATGACAACTTTGGGCATAATTACCACTAGCCTATAAGTGAAAGATGGACGAATAAATTTGTTCAAAACGTCTCCTTTCGGCTTTGCCAACCATAGGTTTTCTTATATTTGCTTCAATTTGCCTTGTAATTTATTTTTTTATTAATCATGCAAGATCAAAGTAATTGACTCTGCTATTTATTTAGAAAAGACCTCTCTTAATTAAAGTCTATTTTATTAAAATGAGTGACATTACATTAATACACCACTTGATAGGTTGTCTCGCTCTTTCTCTCTCTATTTCTAATAAATATTTGTTATTTGCTCTGTTTGTGTATATGTCTGATTGGTTGATTTGTCAGAGTTGTTTGATTGCTAACAAAGTATCATACACATGACAAACGTCCCTCGACTTCCTCTCCATCATTTTATTGGATAGATTTCTTGTTTTCAATCGATGTATTAATTGGATCATGTAACCAATTGCATTACGATAAAAAAAAGGATAAAAAATACATATATTAATTATAATTTGTTTTAATTACTTAAAAAAATAAAATGTATGTCTAATTTAAGTTATGACCCATTTAAAGGATTATACTCAAAATAGAAATAGTTTATTTACGATGGTATTTTTCTTAAGCTTTATGTAATTCTATTCTATAGGAACGCCAGCCGCTTAGGCATTTCGAATTAAGAGGAGAAGGGAAGGAAAAGGAATAGAAAGAGATAGAGGAAGGGTCAGTCGCTTGGCTCATTTCTCCTTCAAACATTCGAGAAAGTACAGTTGAATGGGATTATAATATTACTGTGCCGTTGAGGAGATAGGAGGGCAAGTTGAATTGCAACCCAGGGACACGAGCTTTATTATATTTAGCCGGGCAATTATTAATTTCTGAAGGGTTTTTATTTTATATAATCATCATAAATAAAAAAATTATTTTTAAATGTAAATTAAACCATCTTAAGTTACAATATTTGTTTTTTATTTTAATTTTAAGTCATTTTCGGCTATCATTATTTCTTTTTATTATGCCCCATTATGCTGACGTTTCGGTCTTTCCGGTTAAAAAATATCCGGTTTAATATTTTTAATATTTTTTTAACATGTCAGAAAACATTCCTTCTTCAATTAAGCTCTTTTTTTTAACCATTTAACGAAATTACAACCAATTTAGTTGATTCTTTTAAATAATACATTAAAGGAGGAATATTTAAATTGTTGAGGTATTTAATTATTAAACGCCAATTTCCGATTAAATAATCGGTTCTGGAACAATCGATGCTTCCAATACTAACCGATTAAACGGGGCAATCGTTTTTTTCACAATAATGTTTATATTTTAATTAACATCAAAATGTTTATAGCATATTACGACAGTTCAACATGAATTTACCATGAATTCATATAATGTGCTTATTATATTATATTTTATGATAGAAAATTAATAAAACTTTTATTAATTTAAACACTGTATATTAATTTAAAGATGATTGAAATGGGCCGAAACCGTATAAATATAATTCCTAGAAATTTTTTTGTTTAATAATTTTGGTGATTATGAAAAATAAAACCTATAGAATTTTATCATTTAAACACCAATAAATAAATAAATTACTTAAGATAATTATTAAAAAATTATTATGCAGTGTCCATTTTAAGAATTCTAGACTGGAAAAAAGTCATTGGCATTCCTCTTTTCTTTGAGGCAAAAAAGGGAAGAAAACGTTACGTGAGGGAGGTCTACATTTTGGTCTTCATAGTTTTAAGAGTGAGGAAATTATTTTTGGATTTTGCAAACAAATATTTTTATTTTATCTTAGCTCTCAAATTCGAGTTGTTTATTTATTTTTATGGCCCATTTTTTAATTGAAAATTGGGCTAAATATGAAATAAAGATTGGTTATGTGGTGGCTGCATCACTTTTTTTAATAGAAAAAAAATTATTTGCTAAAAATCCCCAAAGGGAAATCATCATAAAATATTTGTGGTTGAGCGAGAGAGAAGATTGTATTAGGATGTGAACCAAGGTATAAATTAGATTTGAAAAGGTAAGGTTAGAGATGTATATTCAAAATTTATTCAAATATTGTTTTAGGCTCTGTTTATTAAATATACATGGTATAAAATATACAAAATATTTATCTTGCTTAAAAATCAATGAAACATAACAACTACCTAGGTCATTAATCATTCGTTTACATGAGACTTACAAGAGGCACTATTTAACCTTCCCCCTCCATATAGGAATACAATTTCCGATTAATTAATAGCCTTCCAAATAAACTATATGTAAGTGATTAAAAAAAGTGAATACCAATATTTCGCAGATTCTTCATTTATATTAAAATTTTTTTTCGATTATTCTCTCAATGTGTTGTGATTGTATGGGTGAACGTCCTCCTCCATTGAACATCCATCATCTTTCATTCAAAAGCACCCATCCCCTCTCCTACCATCACTCTACAACCCATCGTCAATATCAGATGATGAAATCCCTGTAATCAATCTTATTAAGCCGATTTGAAATTGTCTCTTGAAAACTTTCTCTTCGCTCTTTGTTTAATGAAAATATCATCATCATCATCCCTATTCTTCGATTTGGCGGCATTGTCAATAAAAAAAATTCAATAAGTGAGAAATGTTACTATATTAAAAAGAGAAAAATTAATAACTTGTCATATTCAAAAAAAATTCGATAATATTAATTTAAATTTGACATGAAATTAGTTATCTTTCTTTCTACTTTATACTTAAAGACGTTCAATTAATTATATAAGTAAATTAATAAATCAATTTTATAAGGCATAAAGAAAGGATATTTTCTATGAAAAATATTTTCCTATTCTATAAATGGAAACATTCCACAAGTTGTTTTTAGGGAATTTCTTATTAATGGATTTAATTTTGATCATTATCAAGGACAAACAAATATCAGCTTTTATTCAACAGATATTAAATATTCCTTTTTTCCGTGATTAAAAGAAAATAAATTTTAGAAAAAATAATAATATTGCCTTCTTTTATAATTTAATTTATATATTTGTGTTCATTGTCATATGTAGGGGACCGACTTAACCCCCTCCGATTTCGTTTTTATTTTTCCACTTTATGATAAATGATTTTTTGTAAGTTTTAAAAATTAGAACCGCAATATTTAGAATTTTAATTATATTTGATTGTAAGTAAAAAATGGATCAATACTATATTTTAAAACAAATTGTTTTTATCATTCTGGTGGAAAACAACAAAAAATAAAATTCATATATCATTGTTTTAATAAGGAAGAGTAATTTTTGTATAGCTATACAAAAAATTAGAAAATTTCATTTAGAATTCCCGCTTCTATAAACTTATCTTGACCATTGCATTCAACCTTTGAATAATTTAGAAATCAACAGCAATATAAAACCCCATACAACTAAATATTTAATGTGGGTTTCACTTCATCTTGAAAATAAATCTCTTTAGAAAGATAATACATTAACCTGATCAGTCTAAAATTACATTTGTATAATTGCAAAATTTTGATATTCTCTATGATTATCAGCAATTACCATTTAATTATCCTTCCGGACACATATCTTCTTTAATTATTAAAAATTTTTTGCCTGGCTTCAAATTAGTCTTTTTAGAGTGACCAAAGATTATTACATGTTAATTTATAATAAGGAAAAGGGTGGCTTAAATATTAATGCAACCTCTTTGTTTGAATTAACTTATATGGCTGAGCTAATATCATTAGTAAATATAAATTATGAAAGCATTTTATGTTTAACTAAAGCTAGATAGGTCATTTTTTTTATTCATAATATATTATAATAGTTAAAAAAGAAACAAAACTATTATTAAGTTCTAGCTATTTAGAAAATAATAAAAAAATAAGCATTTGAATCAATCTGAAGGGTTTTTCAGTTTGGCCTAGTTCTTTAAGCTTTGATCAAGCAACATCCTATCTGAGATGTGAAAAATTTATCAGAAACATTATACAATGGTATGTGTTCCTTTGCATGAGTTTTTCTTACTAATAGATAGTAGTCGCCCAAAATATTGACTATTTAAGACTGAATTTCTTGCTACAAGCAAGTTTCATTCATAACGCTGTTTTAGTCATGTGTTCATCTAGCATTGTTTCTTTTTGTGGGCGAACGCTTGAATGACCTCGCCTATTCAAACAAATGTTTTTTTGCTTATTAGTCGAAGTTTCACCATTAAATCATATCTTGCCTTGAAGATGGTTTGGAGTCAGACCGGCCGAAATATTTGCAAATAAATGAAATATGGTGGTCTACATATTTATTGCTGTTTGATTTCTCCCACTCGCTCATCATCTACATCCAGCATCAATAGTAAAATAGTTTTCATTTATAATATTAATTTTATTAGAAAAAAAAAAGGACAGACAAATTGATAGGGCCGCCGAGATCTACTTTCCCGGAGGTAATTTAATATTTTTAAGAGCACTATGGGTACAGTCCCCCTGTAGTTGGTTATAAGACATGTGTTTTTACTTACTTTTAAGTTTTTTTGCTAAATGATTTAATTTTTGTATATTATTTATGAAATCCAGTCATTCTTTTGTAATTATTAGTTTTTTTTGATTGATTGATGAATGAATTTTTATCGAACTGGCTAAAATCTGAACCCTCATCTTCTAAGTTTTTATTTTTTTATTTCAATTTTAAGTCAATTCCGGCCACTGAGGCCATTTTGACTTCTAAATAGAGATATATTTCATTGAAAAAATTAGTACCGATGGCTTCCGACGGACGTTCAGGACTCTTGTTTCTCGGAGGTCATCTATCCGAGGTTCAGCAGTGCTTGGGCTTGCTTATTGACACTAATCTCGGTAGCTGTTCTGCCGGCCTAATTTAAAATTTAGATCACTTTTTTTTTTAGAAATCCCGATAAAAAGGAAACAAAAATTTAAATGCTTAAGAAAAATTGCAAGAATTATGATAATCTTATGAGATTATGAGAAAATAAAGATTGATTAGACCTAGTTAAAATAAAACCAGGAAGAAGTTAATTTTTAGGGTTATCAATGTATATACGATATGTATAAATAAACAAAGCAAAAATTTGCATAATTCAAAATATTATATTAGAATTTTTCCCATGTGTGCCTATTTTATTATTCAGTTAATATAAATGGTCCAAGGGATGTCCAAGGGGGTTAATTAAGCCGACGAGATGAGCTCCCCTCCCTTTCTTTTTTTGGGAGTTGCTCTCTCATGATTTTTAAAATACAAGCGCTTTCACTTTGCCATTCTTTTCTTTCCCACCCGGTTCATTCATTAATCCCCCTAAAAAGGGTTGTTGCCATGTACTACTCCTCGAGGGATAATTAGCTGTAATTAATTAATATCATGCTTGTTTTTACATATTTATCTTTTATTCATACTGATTTTTATTAAAATAAATATTAATATTTAATTCCCTATCTTATTTTTTATGGATTTTTTTAAATTAGCAAGATCTTGTTCGTTCGACTGATGAAAATCAATATCCATCCATCAAATATATCTTTTTATTCATTTTGAATTAATTGGAAAGATTCTTCTTTTCATTTTCTCAAAACTAATATAGGTGGCAAAAAAAATGTAATGTACGAGGGTTGCCTTTTATATTTCGGGATTTGAGATCAAAAACTTTTTGACGATCAAATGTTCATGCAATATTGAATGTATGCTGGTCCCATTAATGCCCAAGGATACCTCAATCTCATGATAAATCACATGACGATATTGCAGAATCAGTTCACGCAGAGCATCAATGATTCCGGAACGAGAACCAATTCTGGACGACATTTACGAAATTACGGCCACGATCGAAGTCGGCAAACCATCAATAAACAGTAGTCCTTGATGGTGCTTCATCCTCAAAAGTCGAATTAATCGAATTCATCGATACACTGTTGTTGGGTTAATCCATGTCTAAAGTTGTAAAAAATAATCGCTCGAAAATGTTCATGATTTAATTCCATTTTTAGCCGAGATGATTTCAAGTTATTGTAAACTACACAAATAGCGCTCGTATGTCAATACGTTCTGATAACATATACCATCAAAAATGTCAAACTTTTCGATAGAAGTGTCAGCAGCACTAGTTTAGTGAAATCCCGAAATATAAAAGGCAATCCTCGTATGTTTCGGTTGCATCCAAGTAATTTTACAAAAATAGAATCTAGACTCTCTCATCAAAAAGGATATAACACGTTTTTTTATTTATTAAATCGCACACAGATAATTAAAACTGTAATGAATTCTATGAAAGAATTATGGTTTTATATTAAATATTTAATTGTTATATGCAATATACAAAACTCATAAGAGGTCGAATTGTTTTTAAATTTCCCCGATGATAGGGTTGAATAATTTCAACCAAAAGCCGAAAAATAAACTAAAAAAATTTCCTTTGCCCGTTTGATGGTGAAGGGGGAGGGGGGAGTGAGTCACAAATTATCATTTTAAAAAAAGGTGGAGGAGGGAGCGAATGAAAAAAGAGTGAGAAGTACAGACCTAGGCATTTTGAACTTAAAAAATTAAATTAAAATCATTTCACAAAAAAATTTCAAATTCTAAGTATTTGCTTGTTGCCTTGAAATTTATTTAGCATGAACTAAATTAAACTTTTTTTTCCCTTTAACCTCTATAATTTATAAATAAATTGCCTGTTAAAATAAATACTTTTTTTTTTGAAATTCATTTGTTCAGTTGGCGGTTTGTTTGTTGGGTGTAGAGAAAAAATCTCAAAGACTCGGTCGGCTATCTCCATCTCTTTTTTACTTTGTGATAAATAAAATAAAGAGCCGCTGGGGCAGAAAAAGAGAATACAAGAGATAAAATAGGTTGGATCATATACTGTCTATTTGGTGCGAGAGAAAAAAGTCATCTGTTATAAAAAGATGAATTAAAAATTAGAAAGAGATAACAATTAGATATGACTTCATTCTATAATATTTTTAAAATATGACAACCCTGGATGTTTATAATTTTATCAAATTATAAGTAAATATATTATTTTTCAATTCAGAGATTATCTTGTAATTTTTTTATTTACTGTATTATTTTTTTACTGTAAAATTATCAAATTTTTAGCAATTTTTGCTTTTTTTTATCTATATGAAACATATAGTGTAAGAAAGTAGTGAGATTAAAAAGGAATCTAAATGGCCTCCTATGCCGAAAAAGTTTTTAAAAAAGTAGGAGAAACAACATTCAAATTTAACGAAAATCAAAATTTTAAGATCCTTTGAGCCTGTAATCCTTGGAAAAATGAAAAAAGCAATATCAACAAAAAATTAATAAGAATAAAGATGTACTAATAGGATCCTTCTGCGGTTGGGCGGTAAAAAAATAGAGCAAGTTACATATATAATCCTTATTAAATAATTTAAATACTTATTTGTAAACGCAAATGCAAACCGTTGCTTTGTTTTGTTCGTTGTGAGAGTAAAAGTTTTCTCTAACTCCCAGTTGAAGACCGAGGGGTGCACGAATCGACTCCATTTACGTTTCGAAAATCTGATCCAAAGGAATACAAGCCCTACATTTGGGACTGTAGGATCGGTTGTAGGAGCTGACAGATGGAGGTGCATATCGACCTTATAGAGACTCCGCTCCTGGAGGTAAGGATTTCTTGATGGGAAAATTCGCAAGGACTTTTAACAGACTGGCGCAGAATTTTACCAACTGATCTATTCTTATGCCGCAATCAGCATAGCGAATAGTTATATGTAAAGTAAAAATATCCCCCACCCCACCCCATGGCCGAGAGATTAAAGATAGTGAGATTATCAATATTGATAACCTTAAAAGTCAAGGGAATGGGTTCCCAGGCAGTCCGATGAAAATTAAATAAATATGTCTAGATTACATGTATCGTAATTAAAATAAATGGGTATCATTTCAAATATATACAGCCTCAGATGACGAAGAAAAAAGTAAAGATAAGTCAACAAACATTTATAATTGGTAGATAATTAAATATATAATATAATAGGGGAGGGGGGCGAAGATATGATAAGAGAAAGTTGTGGCAAGTGCGTATCTCCAAATTTTTTAAATTTGTAATGGAATCATAATTGTCACCTAGGTAGCGATTGAGTTGAAAAATTTTATAATCAAATTTTTATGTTATAAGAATATAATTTTTCAAAATAAAAAAAACAATAGTCCAAAATTGGCCACTCTTATTATAAATAAAAATAAGATTTTGCTAGTCTTTTCTTCCTCTTTTCTCTTTCTCTTATCAAATATATTTCAATTAAATTATTTTAATTTTATTTTTGAAAGGTGAAGGATATTTTAAGTTTCCTGACAATCTAATGAAGTTGCCTTTCAGAGATTAACATGATAGCTTTCAGATTAAATCCCTAACATTATTTGAGGGTCCTTCTTCAACCAGAACTTCCTTAGGGCAGATTAGGTTAATGGAAAATATATAGAGAGAGCTAGGATAAAAATAAAGGACAAGTCAAGAGATAGAATTCGATATAACTTCATAGGAAGTTTTTAAAGAAATTGGGATTGATTTCTTCATTGAGCTTAGGTAAATAAAGTGAAAGGAATGAATTAATTAAAATGTAAAGTTTGATAGAGTTATATAAACTTGATAACAATTGATAAACATACACAATTAAAAATTCAAATGATTGAAACAAAAAAAGGCTTTTTTGTGCATAAGGAAGAACCCTGAATTTATCCTATTAGACCTATACCGAGAATCTTTGACCCTTTCCAAATTTAATTAAATACCTACCAATAATATGAGGTATAGACAATCTCCATCAAATGTAGCACAATCTAAAATGTGATCATTTTTTCGCTCTAAAATAATATGGAAATTTAAGACTGTGATATTGATATATTATTTTAACAGATTTTACACTTCTTAATTATAGAGTATATTGAACTTTAATAACTCTTTTTTTTTTTCTATTTAGGAGATTGGCATTGAATATTTTAGGACTGAAATAAAAGGCAAACTGACCCTTGACGAGAGAAAAAATACTGGCATAGAGCGAGCATATACTAGAGGGGGGGGGGTGATTCCATTCCGGGCGACACTATTTTAGAGAAGGGAATTTTGGTTAAAAAAAAAAGTAAAAAATTCCGTCAGAGATGGCTTAAACTAGCTGTGCTACTGTTTAGCATGGGTAACTCATGATCGCCAGTTATATTATCTCACGAGCTGTGAGTCCCTGACCGATTGAATTTTATTATTAACTATTGTTAAGTTTTAATTGTCAATTTAAATACATGTTTTGACCACTCTAATAAAAAAAAATTTTTTTTTTTATCTTTAAGTCTCTCGGCACATATAGACAAGCATTACAAATATATTATTTACGATACTTGTTATCCAGACATATTTATTTATATCAATTGGTATCCAATTGCTTTAAATAAATTTTCATTGGACTGCCTGGGATCCGAACCCACATCTCTTGGCTTTTAAGGTTATCAATACGAGGTGAAGGCCAAAAAAAAAAAAAAAAAAAAAAAAAAAAAAATATTTTCAGAAAATGTATGCGCATTGACAATATTTTAAAAATACCGTGCATATAAAATATTTAAAATAGAGGAAAATTGATATTTAACAAGAGAAAGTTGTGGGATATCCTAAATGAGATCTGTTTTTTTAATTATACTATAAATGTAAATATTTATTTATATTAAAATAAAAATACATTTCCATTTCATATTTATTTGAAAATAATTTTAAATAAATTGGAAAGAATAGAGAAAAATAATTAAAAAAGAAAATTTAATTTTATAAAGAGAAATATGATAAAGAGAAAAAATATTTCAATTTACCGGGATAAAATATATTTCATTCAAATGCCAAATACAAAAATATTTATTATAAATATACCTATAATAAATATTTAGATTAAAATTTTTTATTAAATAAAAATTATATAAGAAATTAAATTAGGGAAATAATTTTTTTTTTTTAAGCAAATATGATTAAAAAAAATCGAATGCTATTCAGAAATCTTAGAGGTTTTTTTAATAATATTCTTTTATAAGATATATATATATAGTTGGAACTTTATTTACAGAAAAGTTATTTTTGTAGAACAAAGAGTAAAATTTAAATTTTTAATTGTGACGTAATTAGAAAGGGTAATGTCAAATTCTCGGATTCATAGACACTGTTTTAGTGTGCTTTGTGGTCACTTATCGAGCTGTAAGCCCTTCCGCTTTTCTACTCTGAGAATAGAACCAGATAATAAAGGTGATGGTCTTATCCAACCCTGGGGACCTTTTTGTGGTAAAGGAACAAATTGATTCTCTAGTTTTTAACTGAGAAATAAAAGACGCTACTAGATATTGTTATTTTTAAATTCTATTTATTACTTAATAAATCCCGAGGGTAACTACTAAAAAAACATTTTTTTTTGCAAAATTCGACTTTATTCATCAGCATAGTCTCCTTCAAGAGTGATACATTCATTCCAACGCCTCTCTAACATTTCGATGCCTTTTTTATCTTTGGACTCAAAATATGTTGCTGCTATGACTTGAGCATTTGACCCAAATCTCTTTCCATGGACCTTTTTTTTGAGGTCTGCGAACAGATAATAGTCGCTGGGAACCAGATCCGGAGAATACGGTGGGGAAGCAATTCGAACTTCAATTCGTGCAATTGTGCCATCGTAGCCAACGACTTGTGACACAGTGTATTGTCTTGGTGAAAGAGCACTTTTTTGTTTTGCAATTGGGGTCGTTTTTTCACAATTTCTTCCTTCAAACCCACCAATAATGCCATGTAATATTCGCTGTTTGGTCTTTCCTTTCTCAAGATAGTCGACGAATATACCTTGCGCATTCCAAAATACGGAGGCCAAAACCTTACCGGCCGACATTTGCGTTTTTGGTCGCTTCGGACGGCTTTCAGAGGCTTTTGTCCACTCAGCTGACTGACGATTTGATTCCGGAGTATAGTGGTGGATCCATGTTTCATCCATTGTCACATACCAAGGCAAAAAATCCTGTTTATTGCGGTTAAACAGCTCCAAACAGCGCTCTGAATCATCGACGCTTTGCTGTTTTTGGTCCGTTTAAAGTCGCCAAACCAACGGTCGACGGTTGCTTTCGATGGAGCAGAGTCCCCATAACACTTATCAAGCCATTGCTTTGCTTGAACGGCATTTTTTCCCATCAAAAAACAGTGTTTAATCAACACACGAAATTCCTTTTTTTCAATTGTTTTGAAAATAGCAAAAGTAGCATCATTAAAATTACTGTAACTTGTAAACTAATAGGATTGTCGTGAAATTTCGAACAAATCGTTTGAAGGTTGGTACTTTCTAAAATTCATATGGAATTTTCATTATGTGTCTATGTGTCAGCCTCGGGACTTATTGAGTGATGTGTTTTATATATATATATATTTCTGCTTTGGAAGAAAACCTTTAGAAAAAAGTGATTTTTTTTAATGTGGAAGATTGTGGCTCGGGGAATTTTCTTTTTTAAATTATAGAAACGTATTGTATTTTAGCTTTTGAGAAGACTGTTACATTTATTCTATAATTAGCTACCAATTAATTTAAATATATATGACCTGATAACGATTAACGTAATGCTCATATACCCAATTTATCATTAATATCTTATGACCTCTAATATCACATACAAAAAAAGTCTTATTTATACCAATAGACGTCTAAATAAATTACGATAAAACACAACAATAAATAAATTGGGAGAGGATTTAGTTTATAAACTTAAGTTAGTTTAGTTAGAAAAAGTTTCAATTAATTTCCTTTCACAGAGAAAAAAGCTAAAATATATATATATATACTCAGGGGCTCACTGGTGAGTACGTGGATAGCAAACACGAAGTTAGCCGATTAAGACTGGCATTTTCTATGCTACCACTATGCAACTCTTCCCCTTCCCCCACTTAACTAACAATTGTTAGGTTGTGCAAAGGGCTTGCTTGTTATACTTTTTGGTCGTTTTTAATGATTTAATTCCATCCTTGAATAAGGAAAACAAGGAAAGAAGTCACAGATTAACCTGTTCATTTTTTTTTTTTAATTTCTTCATGTCAAAATCCTTAGGTTAGAATGAGAAAGGAAGTTTTTATATAAAAATAACTTAATACATTTATAGTAATTATTAATATTGAATGTAACTGAAAGTATTTTATTTAAAGATTATTTATTAGGATACGAATAATAATGAAAGAAAATTTCATTTTACAATTCCCGAGTTTGGTATTTTTCCTAAACCATTTTTCCATGATCGCTTTTTGCGGCCCTGTTAAACTCCTCCAATTGAGGTGGACCAGCCGATACCGCCAAATGGTTATCTTAATTTGTAAAATTTAAAAAAAAATGTTTAAAATTTATGTCAATGAAAATTATAAAATTATTGAATGTATAAAAAAGGAAAATATAATAAGATAATTTAATATTAAGCTGCTCAACTAGATGCTAACGCCACGAGGAGCTATTATTGGAGGTCCTTCCCCCTCCCCCCCGCAGATTTTGTTAAAAGAAGGGGTTAATCGTTTATTTACTTTTCAAATTCGAGTGAACCTACGAGTTCTTCCCCGAAGTCGACGAGAAATGTAGATTCGATGAGAAGCGGTTAAGCTGTTAACATTGAAAATTCGATGAGCAGCGGCATACTAAAAAAACTCGAATTCGGTGATTAGCTGCGGGGCAGTTAACATTTTACGTTTCGATCACCCACTGCGGAGCAATTTATTTCGCAGACTCAACGTTCACCGGCTGACACGTGGACGTCATCAACACACAGCATATTCAGTAACGGGGTGCATCATACATCGGCTGATAAAGTCGTCCCACACGCCTTTTATCTCGCTGCTTAACCTGCGGTGTGATCCAATGATATTACCTGTCTGGAGCGGAACATCGCATTAGTCAAGGGTTGGGTCCTGAAGCGTTCTTCCGGTTGCCGCCCGATAAGATCGTACCCGGTTGGCCGTTCCAGTCCAAGTAAGACGCTACCTGCTGGGTAGCAAATCACTCTCAGCAGCGGATCGGTACAAGGTCAACGAGGGAACACCGCAAGACGCCATAGGCCGAAACAGGCCGAGGCCCTCACTCTTCATACGAAACCCAGCGAGGCAGCCGGCATTATAGTCAACGCACGCAATTTCGACAACACAAATTTGGCTCCGCTCATCGTCAGTAACTTTCATATGAGTTTAACGATTGACATCCCCCCTTTTGTCTATTCGCATACGATACTGGCTTCTTGTCTCAACTTATAGATTATATTGTTAGCAATTGAATATAAAAAAAATATCGGAGCTTGTTAAAGGAATTGTTTTTTATATACAATATTTCAATAAATCTCCAAAAAAACGACAAGGCACTAATTGTTTACTTTCATGCCAGCCCCGGTTATATTTGTAAGAAATAAACCACTAATTAAATCAATAATTAAATATTTATAGACACTAGTTAGAACAGAGAATTAGTCTAAATTGGCTCAATAATTTCATTATAAAAAAAAATTTAATAAATATCTTTTTTTTTTTTGTATTAATCGGTCAAGTCTAGACAAATAAAATAAGGAAATAAACATTGGCGATATATATCGGCCGCAATACGTTTATTTGGTGGTTTTTTTATATAGCAGTGACAGATTACTCTCTCTGAGGTGAGCCCGCAAAATGGAAGAGGTGGCATATTAACCTGAGGTACCACTCCCTCTAAAACCTCTGCGACTTGTAACATGGGGAATCGATTGGAAAATAAAATTTTAATAAGCATTGGATCCTAATTTAGGGGCCTGGAGGTTTGCTTTTAAATTTTAATGAATGGGGGTAAATATATCGTCCCCGAAGTCAAAGACCAATCAATAGATTGTTATATTCAATTAGCAAGTAAGCGTATATATCAACCATAAATAAGAATTTCAAAGAAAAATTTAATTAATTGGTTTTTTTACTTTCTATTATTTAATTATAGGTTAAACTATATGAAATTTAATTAAAAAATATCTCTTTTGGTCTAATAAAATATTAAAATATAATCATTCCGCTAGGCGTTTATTATCAAAAGATATTAAAAATTTTACTTTATGGACAAACTTATAGAGATTTTATTGAATAGTTTTTTTTTTTTCGAATTTTAGTCCCTTTAGCCAAGGGAGACGGGCTAAGTGCTTCTGGCCATGCTCTTCTAGAGGCCCCGCTCTTAAAAATGTTAATATTACGAGTAGTATAGAAAAATTAATTAATTATAAATTAATATTAATTTATAATATGTAGATAAAAGTTTTATTCAAGAATAGAGATATATTTGTTTTAATTTCACAGCATTATTTCAATAAAAGAAGAAAGAAGCAAGTGGAAAAATAATTTTTCATGGGTCTCTTAAAGCTGTGCAGTTAGATGATCGTCTCTCGGACTGATCAATAAAATTTGTTTGTCAATTAGTTTAAATAAATATGAATAGGTCATAATGGTTATCGTTTCACGTGTATAATTTATCATGTCTTTCTATATGCGATGCCAAAAGACAAAAAAAAATTTTCATAGTCTTGCATTTTACTTTTGCTCTGGGCCCCTTGGGTACTAGAAGCGGTTCTGACCAAATACCAAAAAAAAAAAATATTGTTATTTATTAAAAGGGTGCTCCCACATCGTTTAACCATTAAATTCTGAAAAATGAAATTGAAGATTTCATTCAACTTTTCGCAACCTTCTGCATTTCATACAATTACATCTGAAAAGAACTACTAAATCTAGATTAGAAAAATATATTATAGGTGTCTTATCCTTTAATTTTTTTTATTAATATATATATAAGGGCCAGTCAAATGAAAACCGGACATCCGCCATAAAACATATTCCTCGCAAAAGTTGGCAACACTGTTGTTACGTATCGATACTGTCATCTGTAGAGGAGGAGAAATCCATAGTGAAAACACACAGGTTCACACAGTTGTTTTGTTATTGCTCTGGAGGTGAGCGTAGTGAAAAGTGTGTTCATTCAGCATTGTAAATGGAGGCAAGCAAAGAAGAGTAGAGAGATGTGGTTCGTTTCTTGGTGACTGAGAGTGTCGGAACACGCGAAATTCATCGTCGCATGTCTGCTGTGTATGATGAACACTGCATGTCCCTGACAAGTGTGCACGAGTGGCAGAAGGGATTCCGCGAAGGACGAACATCACTGCAAGACGATTCGCGCCCGGGACAGGCCCATCGAATCATTACGCCTGATGTGATTGCGCGGATTGATGGTCTGATCCGGGAAAACCGAAGAATCACAGAGGAAGAAATTCGTGTTCAGGTCGGCATTAGCTATGGCTCCGTGCATGCCATCATCAAGGATCACCTGCAGTTCCGAAAAATTTGCGCCCAGGGGGTTCCGCATCAACTGACGGAGGGACAAAAGATTGACAGACAGGGAAACACTTCAACATCCTCCGTACAGCCCAGATCTTTCCCCTTGTGGCTTCCACATTTTTGACAACCTGAAGAAAGACCTTCGTGGACGTCGGTTTAATTCGGACGTGGAAGTTCAAGTGTGGGTGAGGTTGTGGATCCGTTAGCGACCTACCTCTTTCTACAAGCCTGGAAATGATAGTCTCGTCTCCCAGTGAGATAAATGTATTAACATTTCTGGCAATTACTTTTAAATAAAACAAATTCCAATGTCACTTTGTAGCGGATGTTCGGTTTTCATTTGACTGCCCCTCATATATTTATTTATTCTCGGTCGTGAAATTCTTATTCCAAGAATTTTGGAGAAATCAGAGTCATTTGTTGACACTGAGAAGAGAGTATCTCTATTACGTATTAATGACGTTGTTTAGTCCTTTATTTTTAGAACGTATTGGGTTGAGATTCTT
>JAAAKE020091088.1:0-20746 GCA_010014785.2 Anisolabis maritima | reverse complement strand
GAAAGTTTCAATCGATTTCGAATTTTATTTAACAAGATTTTAGATGTAGAAACCCCCCCCCCTCCCCCCTCCCCAAGGAGTGCTTGAATTCTTTTGAATTTTTTTCATTATTTATAGGAAGGGCATTCATTTCATTAATACCCAATGAAAAATTGAAAAAGTAAGTAGGTGAAAAATCCTCTAGGGGGTCATTTCTCACTTTCGAAATTTATTAAATGACGGATGAAAAAAAAAAATAAAAAAGTCTGGTGTGACTGAGCACATTCCTTTCCTGAATAGGAAAGAGAAAGTAGTATTGTGTGTGTCGATATATTTTTTCTGGTTCTATATCAGTCCTCATGAGGGACCAAATTTTTCATTCCTAATATAAATATTATAAAAAAAATTAAATCTCGTTTATTGTCACAACATAGGAATTAAAAATATTTATATTTTGTTACCATGGCAACAACGCGAATTGAGACTATTTCGAGGTGGAAAATGATTAATACATCTAATTTATTATATGTAAAGCCAATTTAATCAAAATGGTTAGAAGAGTTTAAAGAGAAAAGCACTTTACTGGTGTACTTTTTTTTTTCGATTTTCTCAAAATTAAATAAGAGCAAGTTGAGTGATGTGTGCCACACCACATTTTTTTTATACAAGTAATTCAGTCTTTTTTTTTTTTTTTTTTTCGTTTGTTTGTTTTTCAAGCTTTCTCCGTGCCCTGAGGTAGAAAATGACTTCTCCTCGAGAAGTCATGACTTGACCAACTCTGAATTTCTTTCCATTTTTTTAGCTGTGGTTCCTTCGTATTTGTTCAAATTTTATATTCTGGTTGCATAATATTAGAGGTCTCAACTTTTATATTTGGGTACAAAATAGTCGACCGGAAGTACCAATTTATTATAAAAGTAATTCAGCATTTTTTTTTAAAATATTTATTTATTATTTATTTATTGATTCCAAAAATTTTTGCCTTTGACCTTTTTGATTTTCAAGCTATACATATTTTGTGTAAAGAATAACAAATTCATTATATCTAAATATAACATGTAATATATACACAATTTAGCTTAGCGTTTATTTTATTTTATTTTACTTCCCTTTTCTACTTAGTTCCTTTTCCAGATTTTCCCAAATTTCTCTCTTGGTTGTTATAGATGTTACCGCATCTTGCCCGCGCCCATATTCTTCTTTTTTTTTTTTGTTTTTATAAAATTATTTAATAAATTTCCTGGCATCTACAGTGTACATGTACAGTGTTTTAGGGAAGATGTATTTTATATAAAAAATCGATTAAATTATTTTCAATTCAAGATGGTTGGATCACTCTAATATAGATAATTTTTAAATTAGTCTATTATTCTGCTGTTTAAAAAAAAAGAAAACGGAGAAAATATTTATGAACATATTGCTTCCTCCGGAAATAACTTATACAGTCAGAAAAACTTTGTGTTTTTTTCTTTTGATAGTAGATATTTTATTAATAGCAAATGTAGATATAATGATTCATCCTTTAAATATTAATGTAATTTAATTTCTATGTTGTCTAGCCTTTTAGTGAAATATCTAACATATAAGGAACTGTTTTATTTGAATAAAAGTTCCTCTTGCATAGGAAGAATCTACATCAAAAATAGTTAACTTAGACACAGGTTTGAGTAAAGGGCCCTTTGAACAGGTTTTTTAGGGAGATGACGGGCTGAACCACATAGGCATAAATCCTTAGAAGAATCGATTTCGCATTTTTTTAATAATCAAATATCTAATTATGATATTAATATTTGAAAAAATAACTAAATAGAACAACATTGTCAACATTTATATCGTTATATTTCTTAAGTTATCCTAAAAGATTCAATTTTAATAAATCACTGTATTTGTTTTATTTTAAAATGGACCATATAGGCTCACCTTCCCGTTTATTTACTAGTGCTTTCGTGCATGGAGACAAACACCTCCGTAGCCATCTATCGGTATCCCGTGAAGTTACTTGATTTCCTATCTCTAACTCCTCCTCCTTCTCTATTCATTTCTAGCTAGCTAACTACTCCTATATCTAATTCAACCCGGACCCTTTCATCCTAATAAGGAGGGACTCTCTCTGCACTCCTTGCGAAGAGTCCATCATTGAGAGGGAATCCTTCTTTACATCCCGTCCATAGAAGGGGGTGTCACAGCAACTCCCTCTCTTCGTAGAGTTGCCTAATGTAGATCTAATATTCCAAACAGGGGATAAATATTTTCATTTAATGAAAAAATTAGAAATTAGAATTTTTTACATTCCCTTATCTATGTATATATGAAATATATAGTGAGAAAGAATTGCGATCGCAAAAAAAAAAAATCGATGTCGAGATTCAAGGGAGGAGATCCTTTGAGTCTAAAAAATGGTATGTCAAGAACGAAAAACGTACAAGACGGAAAGTATATTTAAGCTAAGTACTCTCGTTGCATGCATCTCGAAGCTTTTCAAAAAAACTCAGCCAACCAATATCAGTACTTTACTGATGGACTTGTTCAGTTTTCTTTTGATTTTCTCAAAATTATCTTTAACGATTTTGATTGAAATTCATATCAGATGATTTTTGAAATGTACGTATTAAACCTTATCTCTCCCAAAATTGTTTGGTTCCACTTTACTCCTGTACGTTTCTAGGTTTTTTTTTTTGTGATTTTCTTCAACGAATTAATTGATTGTCTACCTAGAAGGCCTAAAGTAAAAAAACTGCTGTGACAGCATATCACTCGACTTTCTTTGCCTTAGTTAAGAGAAAGATGTGAGTTTAGTCACACCTGATTTTCGTTTTAAGAAACCTCAGGTTTTTTTTTTTTTTTTTTTTTTTTAATTAACAAATGAAGATCCAAGTATTTAAAGGAAAGGAAAAAAAGTTTTCAATTTCTGAATGTTTTATATAATAATAAAGTCAGTCATTGCTGATAATATGAACAGGACGGGAGGGGGGAGATCTTTATTTTAATATCAGCATAATATAATTTAATACCATCTTGGGATGCAAACAAAGCACAAAAGAAAATGATTGAAAAAAAAAAAAAAAAAGAAGAAAGGAATTTGAAATTTTCTTCTTTCTCTTCATGTCGTATTTACCGGTTGAGAGCCACAAAGGAAAAGAGAGAGAGAGAGAGAAACTTTTTCCCTCTTTTAGGAATTTCAAAATCAAAAATTTTTAGTTTTCATAAAATCAAAATACTTGCGATTGACCTTATGAATCGATCAAACAGAGATTTTGACAAATCTTTAGGTTCCTCATCTATTTGAGTCCGAAAAACATGGTTTGTCATAATTCTAAATCATTTTACGTTTTTGGGATTTTAACAAAACTTGCCACACAAAACACTCACACAGATCATTTTGTGAGACCCGAGAGACTTCAAAACGTGTATTTCCGTTGAAATCTCGACATCAAATTCTTTTGCCATCTTAATACTTCCCCTATACTCTAAATTATATATGTAGATAAGGGAAAGTATTAAAAAGAAGTGAACAATTTGATGTAAGGTTATTAAGGTTATTATTAAGAAAAAAATTAGGGATAGGATTTGAGTCAGCACGGGAATTCCAAGGAAGAAAATTTCGAAAAATCAACGAGCCTTAAAAAAGCCAAAATGGCCTTGAGGCAAAATTCAAGCAGAAATTATTAGAATTATGGACATCTCCAATAAAATGTAACGCCATTTAGATAAAAGGTGATTTTACTCTATTTTAATAGAAAAGAATAATTTGAAATGCTCCACCCACTTTAGATGAACCAGCACCCCTGACCCCCCCTAGTCTTTGTTGGGGTTTTCTTTAAAACAGCGAGTAATTTAATTTAATTTTTTCCGTTAACCTTAAGAATAATATCTCCCTTTAGTTAACCAAATCCCCCCCTTGAAAATCCGTCTAGTAGTTTCGGAGCTAATGCACTACAAAGAGAGAAATAAAAATTAAGATTATTATTATACTTCTATCCTATTGACCGGGGGGGGGGGGGGGGGTTTTTTTTAATCCCAGAGGTTTAATTAAATAAGAATTTTATTTTTCAAATATGAACCTTGAGTTATTTTCCATTAGGACATCACGTGACTCTTTTTAGATGACATTCATTTGATTTTTAGATGTTATGTTATTCAAATAAGAAACGAAAATAAATTTAAATTCGTTGTTCTAGATTGAATTGAATAAATAGGTGGAGGGGAGGGAGGTAGCTTATATTCAATTCAATGTATTTATTTATTTATTCATGATGCAGTTGCAGTTTCAAAATCAAATGTTAAGTGCAGTATATTTTACTGTATCCTGGGTCATCAATTTTCATGAATCAATTGAGAAAGGTTTTTTTTTTTTTTTTTTACGTAAATAGAGACCATCCTCTGTGACCTGACCCTCAAAGTGCGAAGTGGGCATTAACATGTCTCGACGCATTTGATATACATTTATGAATTGATCATTCATAACAAGGGAGATCCGTTTTTACATTTATCCAAGCTTTTAACCCAAATAAGAAATAAATCATCGATTCAACTTTTTCAAAGGGAATTAAAAAAAAAATAGGCAACGAAATTGCAAAAACTACCCCCTTTTTAAACATTTCAAATTCTTTAATGAATATGCAAGTCAATTTCATGATTTATTTCCCACATTATTATAATCGAGTATAATAGTAAGGGGAAAGTATTATAATCATGAAAAATTCTACCCCCCAATTTTTTAAAATATCAAAACAAAAGAGTACCCCAAAAATGCAAAAAAAATTTTAATGTAATTTTATCTCTGGAACCACTTATCGGAAAAGGATGAAACTTAACTCCTAGAAGACATTAAAAATTTGAAGCAAATCGGTCTGCAGGGGCGGAAAAAAAGACCTCATAATATTTATCGCGCTGCCCAATTTTCTTAGCATCTGTTGAGCCAAATCTTTTGAAACTCGCAGATAATAATTAAGATGTTGGACTTCAGCCCTGGACCAATTTTCATAGCAATCCGTTGAGTGGGGGTAGATTTATTCTAATAAAACAATAAGATAATAAATATGTCATCATAGAGTTAAAACTCTTTAGATTAATTATTTTAAATTCAAATAATGAGAGGCTGTTTTATTTATTTGTTCAAACAAAATTACTAAAAATCACAACAAAAATAAACTTGACATGACTTGCATACTCGTTAAGCTTTTTTGCCTTTTCATTTCAGCATATTTATTTATATCAATTGATATCCATTTGGCATAAATAAATTTTCATCGGGATTCGAACCCACACTCCTTGGCTTTTAAAGTTATCATATCATCTCGGCCACGGGGGGGGATTGTAGAGTGGCCATCTCATATTTCGTTAGCGAAGATTAAAGAGGGTGTGAAAGTGTTGCAACTTATTTTGTTTATATATATATAAATAAATATCTTTATAAGTGAGATATATCTCACTCAAACAGATCAATTGGTGTAAGGGTTTAGAGAAAAAGAAAGCCAGCCAAAGCGGCTTTATTCAGCAAATATTCCGGCCATCCTCACAGCCACAATGTGATAATTTTATGCTGGCCGAAATATAAAGCGGCTGGTTTTCTTTTTCTCTAAACCCTTACTTAAATAAAAATCAGCCATCTTGGTGCGTTCTTCATGCTCAACTGGCTGCATCCATCCTGCATCTATTTCTTTTTATTATCATTTATTTCTCCAGGTAATTGATATGAATTGACCCTGAAGATAATGCTCTTTGCGTAGAAGAGGCTTAAAAACGTTCAGCTTCCGCTTGACTTAATTCGTATTTCAAGTAATTTTGAATTTATCGCCGATAAATTGAAAGAGTTGGACGTCATTCATTTCTTATTTTAAGTAGTGTAGTAGTTGGTGTAGTCCCTTGGAGAGAAGGTCTCGCCTCATGTATCAAACGTCAGCCGTTCGCTTCCTGTTCCTATTTATATAAATAAATGACAGAGTTTAAATGGCTTTAAATCCCTAGAAAGACAAAAAGGAAATAGTATAGTTCGGACCTTAAGTTGAAATAAGAATGGGAAATGATATAAGTTTGACTTTTATAAGGCAAATGGTTTAAAAATTGAACGTCACAAATAAATTGCCTCCTCTAAAGATGTGAAGAGCTCTATCTATCTATTTGAAAAAATATTCTGACAGGTGGCGAATTGAGCATATTGAAAGGAAGAAGGAGAAGCTTCATCAAGAAAAAAATTTTGCTTTTTTAAATCAACAATAGTCCTGTCCCTTGGAGCAGAGGTAGAGGTCTCGCTTCATGTACCAAAGGTCAGTGGTTCGCCTCCCGTCCTGAGCGAGAAAAATTTATTTCTATTATATTGCCTACCAATTAATTTAAATAAATAAGGATGGAGTCTAAAAAAAATAATAATAAAAAAAAAAAAAACCTCTTTGAAAACTAATATTTTTACTTTCTTTTATCTTTATATATAATATATAGTGAGAAAATATTGCAATCGCCAAAAAAATCGCTGTCGAGATTTCAAAGGAAATACACGTTTTGAAGTCCCCTGAGTCTCGCAAAATGGTCTGTGTGTGTGTGTGTGTGTGTGTGTGTGTGTGTGAATAGGATATCTTAAAATCGAAAAGAGAGTCAAGGGTGAAAATTTATTTATATTTAACTAGCTTCGAGGTGCCTTCGTTGCATCCACCTCGAAACCTTTCAACAAAATCGCTCAAAGAGTACTAGTACTAAAACTCCTCTGGGAATATAATATGGAGTCCTATCGAGTATGCAAGTCATGTCATGTGTTTTGAATAAATAAATATCTTTTCATTAAAATTAAAAAAAATTTAATTTAATTCAAAAGAAAATTATTTTAAGAGATCTCTAATTTTAGAATGACCAGTCTCTCTATAATGGAGCATGTCGACGTTTTCCTTCAAACGTTCAGAGTGTTGTATTGGCGCTAAATGTTATGAGATAAATATAATCCTACTCTCTCACATGAGGTGAAAAGCAAATAAGTTTATTTTTTTAATATAAATTTTTAGGAGCTTCCCAGGATTACCCAGACTCTTTTATTGTAAACCCCCAAGAAAGAAAGAAGATATTTATAACAAAAGCAGCTTGTTTTTCTTTCCATGATGCCAAATAAATGAATCTTTTGTCCTTGGTATAATCAAAAAATCTATCAATAAAATAGCATTCGGGAGACGCAAAATATTTTTCCTATTTGATATGCAGAGGTGGGGGAGGGAGGAGAGGGGAAAGAGGATCCCTACACCATCTCTCGCCTAACTTCCTCCCACCAAAACAATAAAATAAAGAAGAGTGAAATGATCTCTTTCCTTCTCTTCACTATTATTAATAATAACGCCCAAATATTTTCAATGAGCTATCCAAATTCTCTACTACACATTCAGCCCACCTAGATTTTCGTTAATATATTAATTAATTTTAAATGAAGCATTCCCCCCCCCCCATGGCCGAGAGGTTAGGGATAGTGAGTGACAGGGCCAATATTGGTAATCTCAAAAGCCAATAGATTTGGGTGTGGATGTCCGATGAAAATTTATTTAAATAAATTTGCCTGGATAATATGCATCATAACAATAAATATCCTTTAAATGGCCTTTGATGCCGAAAATATTTTATTTTTAATCTCGATTATTATCAAACAGAAGAAATGGAGTTGTCCAATGTTTTGTATAGGATTCTTAAAATCCTAAAGAGTCCCATTATATTGAGGTGGAAAATGATTAATAAAGAATGAACGTTTTTTCGTTTTTGAGAAATCTTTTTTTTTTTAGTCTTTTCAGCATCTGAGACCAGACCAGAGAGATAGACTTTAAACGTAATACAATTTATATTAATTACGATACATGTTATCCAGGCATATTTATTTATATCAATTGGCATCAAATTGATATAAATAAATTTTCATCGGGATCCGAACCCACCCCCCTTACCCCACATAGATACAAGAGGACCCTTTTTTTTTTTAGACTCAGGGAGCCTTAAAACGTGTATTTCAGTTAAAATCTCGATATCGATTTTACTTGGAATCACAATACTTTACTTATAATAAGTATTACATATATTGGCAAGAGAATGTAAAAAATATATTGTTATATAATCAATTTCTTGCACTCCAAAGAGCAAATCAAATTTCATCTAAATCACTAAAGCAAAAGATTTACATCCTACAAGAATTGCTCCTTATTAATGGATATATTTTGCGAGACATTAAAAAAAAAGTCCGGGGCTCGGCAGGATTAATAAATTAAAACTTGAAGTTAAATTCCTTTTCAAATTATTAAAATCAAACCAATTTAATTTTGTCGCCTTTCATTAAAAGAATTTTAATTTAGAAAGAGAGAGAGAGAGAACTCACCCAAATGGGTTTCCCCTCCTCTCCTTTGAATCCTATCAACAGAGCTAATCATATTTGTAATTTCGTTTCTTCTTAATAGGATTTCTGAGGAGTGGAATCGTATAAATAAATATTTGTTATAATTATATTATAATCAGCCCCCCCCCCTATATTCTGAAAATATCTCAGATATCTTTAAGAGATTAGAAAATAAATAAAAAGAATGAAATTTCAGATCTTTTTTTTTTTTTTGTATTTATAAAATCAAAATCCTTTTATTTTGCCGTACTATTATGTATAATAGTAAAGGAAAAGTATTATAATCATGGAAAATTTAATCCCCATTTTTAAAAAATACCTTTATGATTCAAGTCAAAAGAATTTCCAAAATGGAAAAGATCTTAATTTAACTTAGATTTTTTCCATTTTGGAAATTTGGAAGGGGGGGGGGACTTAGATGCCCTTGATCTTAACAAACGAAGCAACAACAAAACAAAGTTTTTTATTTTTATTTTTTAATTTGACATTATAAATAAAATAAAAATATTTTAATTGCTGGTTCGCTAACACTTGCAAACAAAGATTAGGAATATCCTAGTTAAGCTTGCTAGCCTCCCCATAAATAAACCATAGCACAAAATTTATAAAAAAATTACATATATTACACAATTTTTTTTTTGCCTAAGATTAGGAAAGCTGGCCGATGTGCTTTCACACCAGATTTTGGCGTCAGAGCCAAGGTAGCCAATCAACGTAAAGCCATTTTAACCAATCTCGTTAGAGTAGTTTAAGAGAAAATTACAAAAATCTAAAAAAATACAAGAGCAAAGTGCGCCTCAGACAATTTTGGGAGGGTAGGAGGGGCAATACATTGCAAAGATCATCTAATAAAGAATTTTTTTAGGAATTTTAATCAAAATTTGAGGTGCAAAGTTCTTATAAGAATGCTTTGATTGCAAATATCCTGTCATTTATTAATTTATTAGCCCTAAAATATACATAGTATAGTGAAAACAAAAGAACAAAACATAAATCACAATAAAGACAAAATAGAATGGCAAAAGTATTAACAAAATGCCTGAGGTGGTGGGATTGATATACGAGGCCTCCTCTCCTGCCCTGTCCTTCAGTCTAGATGAGTTGAGGGTCCTAGAGAGAGAGAGAGAGGAGGACACTACCTCCCAGAGTTGGTTGCTTTGCTTTGCCTTAATTGGCGACTCTCTCTCTCTCTCTCTCTCTATTGTCATTGGTTGTGTTCGCCATACATTTGCGAGATGAGTTTGTGGTTGGTTGGGCATAATTCGCGACCCCTGGACTCGAACCAGGACTTCCGCTTTCGCGACGGCGATGTTACCTTTTCTCCAGGACGCATGGCTCAACAAACACTTCTTGCGCTCGCCAATATATAAGAGGAAAAATATAATTTCTTTCTTTATTGTTGGGCCGTGCGTCCGAGAGAAAAGGGAGCATGACCGCTGCGAAAGCGGAAAGTCCTGGTTCAAGTCCAGGGGTCGCGAATTATGCCCAACGAACCACAAACTCATCTCGCAAATGTATTGGTATTAAAAATACATTAGATGATCTTTCGGATGTATGAATGCACCCCAAAAAATTCCATTTTATTCTTGTATGTTTTTAGATTTTTTTTGTAATTTTCTTTTAAACTACTCTAATGATTTTGATGAAATTAGTTGTACACTCCCTAGGGGGCCAGATGCAAAAAATCTGATCTTATTCAGGTTTTCTTACCTTAAGCCAGAGAAATTTGTGTGATGTCACACAAGATTTTTTTTTGTAATTATATATATATATATATATATATATCATATTATTAGTAAATTTTATTTTATATTTATTGTAATATATGTAAAATTTATATTTGGATAAAAATAATACCTGGTTGAATGACTAAGTTGAAGTTCGAAAAAAAAAAATAAATAAATAAAGGGGTATTTAAATTTTAAGTGAGCTTAAATCTTTTAATTGTTGAAATTTATATATACAAAAAGGGCCATGTCTATCTCTTCTCTCTGCTGCAGCTATGAATAACTCAAGAAAACGGAAACACATTTCTTCTCTCACCACACGATAGAGAATTCTTTTTTTTTTTTATAGTCACTAATTCATTAAGTTCCACGAACTTCTCTCTCCATATGCGGAACAGCATTTGATTGTGATAAGAGACTGCAAAAATAGACTTGATAAAATTGATGAATTAATAAATATTAATAAATTTGCTGCCAACCTCGAAAAAAGTTTTCATCATCAAATTTGGAATATCGCCTGTCTTAGGGAAAAAAAATCTGGTGTAAAACTCTCACAAGTTAAGTTTTTAAATAAAAAAAAATATTTTGTCTTTTTCGGCATCTCACGCCATTTAGAATTAGTCCTTATTTATTTATTTTAATTGGTAATATAATCAATATAATATAAATAACATTTTTGTCGCTTCGGACCGGAAGCGAAGCCTCCACCTCCGCACCAAAGGGACAGGACTAATAAATATTAACGGGAAAATAAAATTCAGTCTCGGGACGCCACTAATAATTGCGGGTGAAGAAAAAAGTATATAAGAATAAAAATATATTCACTTCCTCTACTACTCTCTCACAGGGATGAAATGATCCAGGGGGCGGTGAAACACCGAAAAAGAGAAATTTAAAACTTTTTGTGTTTGAATAATATATACAAAAATATGAATTTTAAATGTTTAATATATATTCGATTTTGTTGATTTCGTAATTTTTAATAAAATTATTATTTCATGCTCAAGGTGTCTTATTGAGAAAAGAAGAGAAGGGAAGCTTTTCTTTTATTCATTTGCGGTAGAGAAATAAAGTTTCTACATTTCAATAAATAAATATCTTTTCATTAATTGAATTTAAAATATTACCAATTAATATAAATAAATAAGGTCGGAGTCTAAATGGCCTCTGATGCCCAAAAATTTAATAAAAAAAAAAAAAAAAAAAAAGATAAAGAGATTAAATAAAATTCCAGATGATGACTTGTTTATTATCTTATACCTAATTTTTTTATTAATAAATCCGCTCCCATTTAGCGGATTGCTATGAAAATTGGCCCACGTCTGAAGATGAACATCTTAATCATTATTACTGAGTTTCAAAAGATTTGGCCTAGCCTAGTTGAGAAAATTGTGGTGCGCAATCAATTTGGGTAGCTCTTTTTACCCCTGCGGACCGATTCACTTCAAATTTTCTTGCGCTATAAATAAGTTTTATCCTTTTCCGTCGAGTGGTTCCAGAGATATAAGCCAAAATAAAAGCAACACACATATTCCAATACGCATATTAATACCAATTGGTATAAATAAATAGGTCTGGATTATTGTATCGTAAATACGAAATTGTTTCTCTGTATGGTGAGAGAGGTTTATTATCTTATACCGTTTTTATTTTTATTTTTTTGAGTTAATCCCTTACACTCAATTGTTATGAAATTTGGTCAAACGAACGCATTATTTCTCACTCACTAGGTTTAAAAATATTTCGTCATGGAGATGCTGAGAAATTCCTGATTCTTAATAATTGTTAAGCGACCCTTCTTACCGCCCCCTTCAAATTTCAATACCTTTTTAGGCCTATAAATTGATAAAATTTTATCCTTCTCTGATGAGTCGTTTCAGAGAAATAAGCTAAGATTTTTTTTGGATTGTTGGAGTTCTTTTAACTTGAAATTTAAAGATATTGTATAAAATGAGAATGGGGGGGGGGGGGGTGGTTAAATTTTCCTCTTACTTTTTTTTTTATATATAAGAGAACGGGAAAGTTAAAAACGTGACTCTTCTCCCGAGAAGAGATGTAATCGCCTGGCTTGTGCTAATCCTCCACCTTAAACTAAATAAAATGTCAGTCAAGTTAATTCGCTGCCGGCGGACATTCCCCTCCCTTATAGTATAATTGAATGTCTAATTTTGTCCTTCTGATTCATTGGTCTGAAGAAGAAGAAGAAGAAGAAGAGGAGAGGAGGAAGTGAAGAAAAAGAGTGAGAGACCGAGCAAAGACGTCGAGATGATGGGGCCACGTCACCGTCATCATCATGGTAATGAACATAGGGACGGCGATGATGACCACGGCGACGACCATGACCATCAACAGCCGGTGACATTCTTCGTCTGTCGACTTGTCCACTTGCCGGTCAAGACCCCCTCCTTCAATGTCAAGGGGACTTTGATCATTGGCCAATCATCATCATTATTATCATCATCAAGGCGAATGCCTTGCAAGGAAAGAGAGAGAGAGAATTGATCTCCTACTTGATTAGGACTTTTTACTCTACAATTTTGAATTAAAGAAGAAAAGAAGAATCCAGGTTAAAATTTGGTGAGATTTTCCCATCTTAACGGAAAATTTACATTTAAAGGGAGTATGGAAGAAAAAAATTATATTCTAATATAATTAAAATTATATTTTATGGCACGTCGACATTCAAGTTATAGAGTGAGACTCTTTGATTCTGTCAATTATAAAAAGATAGAAACTAACACCTGAACAGAGAGGAACAAAGTAATCGATGATTGCTCTATAACGGAAAATTCCTGATAAAGGTGACAACGTCGACCTTTTTATTTATAACTTTTTAAGATAAACTTGTAAAATGTAATCCCTTCCTTCGCCCCCCCCAAAAAAAAAAAAAAAAAAAAAATTGAAATTGAACTAATGCTATCAAAATAGTTTGGGGTCATCAGAGTTCATTTTTGGAAAGATCTCTAGGTGTAGTTAACGCTAAAATTAATTGTGTTCAGGATTTTTGATAAAAATCGAACCAATAGAGGGTGCACTATTCTGTTTTCTTATATAACATAAAATTTTACTTTCCTCTATTATATATATAATAGTAAGGGCAAAGTATTATGATCAGGATTAACCCCCCACAATTTTTTAAAAAATCTTTACGTTTCAGGTCAAAAGGACCCTAAAGATATAATGGATTTAAAAAAATTTTCAATCGGACTGCAAATGATCCAAACTCACGCCCGTTGGCTTTTGAGGTTATCAATATTGAGATTTTCACTATCCCTAACCTCTTGGTCACGGGGGGGGGGGAGCTTTTTTCTTATTTTAAAAATAATTTTAACAATAAATTTATTTATATAAACCACCTGATCTAAAAATAAACTGAAAAAGAACAAAAAACTTTAAAAGGACTTCCATTAAGGGTTTACCGTATCTGATTAAGAAGAACGAAAAAATTTTTCCACTTCATGCCTATTTTTTTTATCAAAGAGAATTAAAGACTTAAAATAAATTACTGGATATAAGAAATTTAGAATTCAGCCCATTCCCAGAGAGGCGAATATTTTGCCAAATTTCAAAATTCTAGTCCTAGAGGGGGGGGGAGGGGGAAGAGGGCAAATATAAAACAAAACAAAATGGAGAGATGATGGGTGGTGGAGGTATTTTGTTAATTTTGTTTTGCCAACTCAAAGCAACTTGGATGGGGAGGCCACCGCCCCTTGGCTGAGCTCTAGGAGGAGGAGGAGGAGGAGGTGAGAAGAACGTTACGTTATCAGAATTGCTGATCTCTCTCTCTCTGTCTTTCTTTAGAAACCAACTACGCCCTAATGGTCGTCCACCTACACACCTACACTCCGGATTCACGACTTGAGGAAGTTTGCTTAGAAGAAGACTTCATTGAGAGAAATTAAGGTGACAATGCTTCTAATACGAGATAATAAAGAGCTTAAAGATGGTTATTTATTTTTTGAATGCTATCAAGGAACAATTCGAGATGGAAACGACCACGGAACAGACATGATTAATATTCTTTGCTTGTTGGACCCCAAATGGCCAATACACTAATGTATTTTTTGATTAAGTATAACATAAGATTTTCGCGGACCGGTAAGATAAAAAAATTAAAGATGTGGCGGGAGGTCGTAGTTCTTTAGTATCAAAAATATTTTTTATAAATTTTTGAAGATTAAACGCCACCCATCATCAGAAATTCTTTGCTTATTCAAATCATTATGTTGGTATTATATGCATATATATAAAGAAGCAAAGAAATTATGATGATGGGTGATAAAAAACTGGAGTTTGTGTTTCCTGAAGAAAAAATTTCTCAAAATCAATCAACAATCCATTGAACAATTAGAATCTATATATAAGAATGGAAGTTTATATAATATAATATGTGTATGTATATGAGTGTATGTGTTCCAGCTAACTCTGGGACATGTAAAAATAATCGAAAACGACCGATATGAGTGGCAGGGGGCAAAGCACCACGTGACACTCTCTAGTAAAAAGGAATAGAAAAGAATATATGTACACATATCATCATGTACAACTGACTAACGACTCATGACAACAACTTTGGACCTGATTACAGAATAAGGTGGTCTAAAAAAATTTGTCCAAAACGTCTGCGTTCGGCTTTTGATGTCTAATGCCTTTTTTTTACATTTTGCTGCATTTTTTTGTCCTTATCAGAGAATAAATTAGAAAAAACGTTTTTTAGTTTTTTTTTTTTTTTTTTTTCAAAATTTTTGGATCTCTAAAAAATACTACGCCACCCTATTTAGTAACACAACAAAGTGCCAAGTTTGAAATTTTTTGCCTTTTATATTGGGTTATAGGAGTTCATGATCCCATCTTGTCATAATAAAAGTTAATAAACATAGCAATTCATAAATATACATGATGTAACTAAGATGGAGATGAGCCTCTCATTTCATTCAATAAGTACATTTTTCTCACTAAATGACCGAAATTATTTAATTTAACAGAGATCAAATTACATACAGCACGGTACCTCTCTCTCTCTCTCTCTCTTGGAGTGTCATCAAAAGCATTTATTTAATGGTATTAAAAAAATAATATATTCGGACAAATATTTTATAAATTCTTTTGAAAAATAAATTATTTCATAAAGAAATCTAGTGGCCATGGCGAATTTTCACAAATTTAATTATTACCTCAAAAACAACCTTTTAAAGTCCCCACTCTCTTCTTCCTGGTTGTATGTGAACAATGGTCATTATAGATCCGTTGGATCTTATGCTTGCAAATATAAAAAAAAAATTTAAAAGATAATCATTATTCTTTTTGTGGAAGGAAAAGGAACTCACCCCAGTAATCACAACTGAACGCGACAGACTGAAGAGTTTTAGAATTTGACAGACAGAAAATGCACTAAAAAATGGTAATTAATAGAAAACGGTTGGCACTACACCCACTCCTTCTGCTTTTTCAACTCGTTTTAAGGGCGAGGAGATTTTAAACCTGATCAACCACAAGGACACGTCACTCGGGAGAAAATTTTTATTTAAATTTCTCAACGAGAGCCCAGTGACCCCCCCAGATGGCCACGGAAAAAATATGGAGCCGGGCAAAAGGAGTCCATAGTAATAGAAATAATATTTTTCTAGGAGATTCTTTTGTTACATTTCAAATGCCAAAAATAAATAAAATTGGGAAAATTGAAATTTTTTTAAAAATATTATTCATAAGAAGTTTTTTTTTGTCATAGAAGTTCTAGTTAATATTTCATAAAAATTGTATAAGAGATGAATTATTATTCATAAAAATAAATAAAATTGCAATAAGAAGGGCGTATATATGGAGGCCATGATCTAATAATATATGACTTTAATGGGCCCCGGGACAAAAAAGGTTGAGAAAACGACTCTAACGATTTTGAATACATTTTATATGAAATGAATTTTCAATTTTAATTTTCTTTAAATAAAATCGATTAAATCTCATATTGATTAGCAATCACAAATTTGAATTATATTTTCAATAATCAAGCATTTCTTAGGAAATAAATATTTTGTTCCTCCCACTCCGTGGCTGAAAGGTTAAAGGTAATGACAATTATCAATTTTGATAACCTTAAAAGCCAAGGGATGTGGTTTCGGATCCGATCAAAATTTATTTAAATCAATTCCTATAAATAAATATGGCCTCAGATGTCGGAGACTTAAAAAAAAGAGTTTTTTGGCATCTGACTAAGTCCATATTTATTGATAGCTAATAAAGTGTATCGCTCAGGGCGGGAAACGAACAACAAACTCCTTAGATCAGATTTATTTGCTTCGTCAAGCGGGGCGCAACCGAAGGAAATAAATTCAAAATTTTAACAAAAACGAAGGAAAAAACAAATAGATTTTCTAATAAGAATCATTTTAAAAAAAAACTACCTCGAAAAATCATAAAAAAATTTTGCTCTGCCTCAAAACAAAAATACTTATTTTATTATACAATTCTAGACTCTAACGGTATTGATATTATTTGCTGTCAAATAGAAATTAATAATATTAAAAATAATAATGAAATAAAACATTATAATATATATTTTTTTTTTTTTTTTTTTTTAAGAAAAAATATTAATTAAAAAAAAATAATCAGACAGGATTTGAACTCGGGACTGTGTGGGTTTTTAACACTTCTCTGCCAATGTGCTTGAGAGGTCCAACAATATGTAGAGAGAAGTAGAAGAGATTGGCGCGCAAAGATGATTTAAAATCTACATATCACGTTTTATAATTAATATTTAAAGAAATATCCAAAGCATCTCATATAGATAGAAGTTTTCCTAAGATAGCAAAATTTTCAAAAAGTTTTGAAAAAAGAATGGAATAAAAAGATGTGGAAGTAAAATATAAAATAATTGTTATATATTAAAATATATATACTTTCTATTCAAATGTCCAACTCTGAACAAAATTTCTTTCCCTCAAAGGACTCATGATGATGATTAAATAAAAGATCCGAAACGTTGATATATTTGCTTTTCTACATTATTTCTGCTCTAACATTTCCAGAAAGAGAAAATGTTTTTAAAAAACTAAAGGGTGTGGTTAAAAACAAAAGAAGGCGAACCCCTTCGCTTCCTCTTCTCCATCAAAATGTAAGCCCAATCTTTTTGGATGGGAATGAACTTTTAAGGTCGCCAAGCTGAAGGTGGCTGCTTGCTCACTATTTAGCTATATCAAGTTGACTATGGCAAGAAGAAGGGCGGCTCCAAATTGGACGGAAGTTGTCAATGCCAAGGGGCCAGTCCGGTCAAGAACCGCGGACCTTAAGCTCTCTCTCTCTCTCTCTCTCTCCTTAACGCCCACGCCCCTCTCTCACTCACTTATGCAAATGCCCACACACCAATAGATACTCACTCAACTCATTCATAGTTAGCTTTTCTGCTTTAACCACCACCAGCCTATTTACTTGGCTCCCATTTCCTGTGGCGGGTCTTCCGCAAAATACAATCCATAATAATTGTGTTTTAACTATTTCGTTTTCAATTAACTCTTTTTCGGCATCTGAGGCCATTTAGACGTCTATTATTGAATGTTAAATAAAAGGCTAAATTTTTAGTTCGTTTATTTTCATTTATATACGTCCATATTTATTTATACCAATTGGTAGCCAATATAATTGGCATTGGCCAATGAGAAATTTGGAATTTTTCTGTTGTCCATTGGGACTTTGGAGATAAACTTTGGAGACCCCCTAGCATTTCTTCTCAAGTTGTCTCTTGATATAAATCTGAGCAAAATATTATCCTAAGCACATTTTTCTCATTAGAAAAACTGATGAGGCAATAATCCAATCTCACTCAACTTTTCTATCTTTAATCTTCAAAATTTAAATCATTGCTAAGAGCGGAGGTATAACCAAACATAATCTGGTAACATTAAAAAAATGAAGTCATTTCTCTAGAAAGACTAAAGAACAAAAATAAAATAAATAACCTGGCGTGGCTACTAGGAAAGCTTCCTCTCATCGGAGATGCAATAGATTCTTAGAAAGAGCTATTAAAAAAAAAATATTGCAAAAATTACAAAAGTTAACGCCCCATCAAGAAAATTCAATTTTCTAAAAACTTTTGTTAAAAAATTTATTTCTCTCTCACTCAAACACATTAAAGTGAAAATGCCATTTCTATTCTAAAAATTGCCCCCGAGGACTGAGCATCTCGGCAAATAAACGGGGAGCACAGCAGAAAGGTCTGTAAGGTCCTGAAGAAATGAAATTACTAAAACTGAAATTGATAAGTCAGGTAGATGTAGGAAGAAAGAAAAAGAAAACACGGAGATATTCGACCATGGTTTCTTAGAGCTAGAGCCACGATTCGGCTCTAAGTTGAGACCATCCTCAGTACAAGTTAAAAATACAAAACATTGCTAAGTCTTCTCAATTGGATTATTTGATGCTAACATTTTTAACCTGTTCTTATTGTTCTTAGGAGCCTGAGGATGGTCTCAATCAAGGACCGAAATATCGCTCTTGTTCTATTAAATTATATTGTCCTGTTCCTCCGTTTTTTCTTTTTCTTTTTACAAAAAATTGTTCAAATTGAGAATTTGAAATTTCATTGACGTGCATTGTTCTAACCGGGTCCACATGCCGACAGACCGCCGGACGTCATGCGGAAAGCATAATTTTCTCTGATGATATGAATATCTATGGCTGGTGCAGAATTGAGTGAGAAGAAAAAAGATTAGAGGCTAATGTTATTTCGTGTTATTCTGCCCCCTGTTATGCTGACGTTTTGGTCTTGTTTAAGAGGGCTGTCGGTGATGTCCTGAAGATGACCGAAATGTCAGGGTAATATCAAATGAAATAATACTAGCTGCTAATCTTTTTTTCTTCTCTCTCAATATTTCACTCTCATTTGTACAAATCAAAAAATTGGTATAGAACAGACACACACACACACAGAGAAGCAAAGCGATTAATGCAAACAGGCGTCAGACGAGAGAGAGAAAGAGAGAGAGATATCATTTATCAAAAATTACGATTTAATAATTTAAAATTAAAAAAAAAAACCTGGATCTACGGAAGCGAATGCAATCAATTGATAAAATAAATGCTGATGATGATGATTCATTATCCTATTATATAAGTGAGATAACTTGGTGGATTTTTCGATTAATTCTTTCATTTATAATCTTTTAAATAAATAACACATTGGAACAAAGTTTTTTAATAAGTAAAGTGAATTAATTTCCCTGTTTATATTTAAGATATCAAAAAATTTAAATGGAAAAACACGTAGAGATAAAATCAAAAGAGATACTTAAAAAAAAAAAAAATAGCACATGATCAACGAGAAATCATTGATTTAAGGGTTTAGGAACACTTGCTTGTTCATTTTAGAAAAGGGAAAAAAGGGAGACGGAGGGAGTCAAAAAAGATCGAAGTTCAAAATTAGAAAATTAAAATATTTATTTTTACTTTCTCGTATTCATAGTATACGGAAAGTATTGTTATCGTTTAAAAATTCAATCTCGAGATTTTGAAATGCATATCAAATTTTACATACGTGTATTAAAGCAAAATCTATGAAATTTTGGGTAACCGGAAGTGGTACCTGAAACGTTTTTTTCTAACAACTCATCTTTATAAGGTCGAGGGGGGCGAAGCCACCGATGAATTACTTGGGTCCTTCCTCATCTTCTCAAAGCCATTGGTTTTAACTTTTTATTTATATGTATAAATATACACTAGTTATTTTTTTTTTTTAGAATTTTTCAATTTTAGAACCAAATGAGTTTTTCTAAAAATAAAAAATCTAGCCTTAAACTTTCACTGGAAATTTCTCTATAAATCGAAAAAATCCCATGAAAATCCGCCCAGTAGTTTCTGAGTTCATGTTTTAAAGAGAATTTAAAATTAAAACAATCACATTTATTATACTATATATCATTAATGAGAAATATAAAATTTTATTAATTTTGTCTTTAATATGGATAGTGAAATGAACAGTTCATCAACCACACACTAATGAGACTGCGCCATAAATTAACATAATTGTTGCTCTTATATGTATTTCCATTGTTATATGTATTTAAAATATATGCTTCGGACTTCCTTGGGCATAAATTCAATTACCAAGTTGGACTGAAGATGAACAAGGAACCTCGTTCGAAACGTCCGAAAAAATTTTGAGATTTTATTGGACTGCTTTATCCTCTATTAAATATAAAAATCAAGAATAGTGGGGTGACTCAAAACAAAATAATTTTTTTTTTTAAGTCTTTCGGCTTCGGAGGCCATATAGACTTGAAACAATACAAATTTATTTAAATTACGATTTTTATTACATCACTTGTTGGAGGGTGGTTCCCAAATAATTTAAACAATTGCTCATTTCTTTTGCATTTAATGAAGTAATTAAAAAAAGGTGTAACAAAGGACCAAGATTACGAATGGCAATTTGGAACACTTTTAGAAAAATCAAAATGATAATTTCTTAAAAATAAATCACTGACCTGATGATGCGTTGTTAATCCTACTCACTATAAAAGTAACAGAACTCCTTCCAAGACTAGTCTGAGCAAAGAAACACTAAAAAATAAAGGTCTGTCCTTTGGGCTAGAACTTAAACTTTTTTTATGGGGGGGGGGGGGGACCCCATAATATTTACGAAAATTTTATGGGACCTCAGCATTGCAGGCAAATATTTTTGAAATGTGTTCCCTCC
>JAAAKE020091066.1:0-13606 GCA_010014785.2 Anisolabis maritima | reverse complement strand
GCATAATTCTATTGTTATATTACAGTAGGAACTCAATTATCCGCATCTCAGTTTACTAGATCCTCAATTATCCGAACGCGAGAAACTCAGTTTTTTTGTGACCCAGACGCAATTAACGATTTCTCCGAACCTAGTTAGTTTTCAAGCTTTGATGCTTTTTTTACATATGTATTAATTTTCTATAAGATTATTTTATATTATATATAAAACTAATATTATTTATTAACAGGTCAATACAAGAAGAGACCTGACATAACCACAACTCCAGACTAACTTCCTATCTAGAACTTGCTGTCTTTTTATTTCCTTGGCCTGTGTATTAGCTTTTTTTTTATTTAAATTTAATTATTAAATTGATTAATTTGGATTCTTTATTATATATATTATACAGTGAAACGACTATATACCGGACACCTTCGGGACGTAAAAATGTATCCATAATATAGAGGCGTTCAGTATTTAAATTAGATAGTTAAATTAAGTTAAATACAAAAGTACAGGGCCCAAAGAAATCGTCCGATATTTCATTGTAATGTTTCTAAAAAATTTTAAATTATATTTGATTATCCGGACAATCCCTGTTCCCAATTAGTCAGTATAAACGAGCATCTACTTTATTAAAATAAAATTTATTTTCTCTTTAGTAGAATTGGGCTTTATTTCACATCTTCCATTATTAAAATTTGTAGCTCCCGACTTTCTTCAACACGCTTGTTTTAAATTTTTTATGCTCTATTTAATTTTATTTCCATTATTCATTCTATTCTACAACAAAACTAATATTATTTATTAACAGGTCAATACAAGAAGAGACCTGACATAACCACAACTCCAGACTAACGGAAGAAATATTCCTATCTAGAACTTGCTGCCTTTTTATTTCCTTGGCCTGTGTATTAGCTTATTTTTTATTTAAATTTAATTATTAAATTGATTAATTTGGATTCTTTATTAAATAAATTATTGAACGGAAGTAAAGAGTTTATTTAGGAAAGAAAGAAGAAGAGGAGTGTATTTCTATAAAGCATTTTGCTCCATACGGTTTACTTAGGAGAGTTGATAAACGACACTTATGTGAAAGTTATTTAAAATTCAAATATAGATCTAAAGCGAATATAATAGTTTTGTGCATATTCTGATGATAGAGACGTATGCCTTCCAAAACGTCCATTTTATGAATTATTTATGATTGCGAGATCAATAAATTTTGAAATTATTCCCATTTCTATTTCCTTGATTATTTTCTAGCCTTCATTTTATTATATCAAAAATCTATCAGGAAATAATATATATTTTATTCCGCCCTAATAGTTAATTAAATAGAAAGGTTGTTCTACCTGATCGGTGATTGGTGTGGCGAAGGGAGTGGCCACGTCAAATTTGAAGGAATCGTTGCTGCTGAGGCCAAAAAAAGGATGCGTGTGTTCGTAGCAAACCCTCGAGGCATTCACATCGGCTTGAGTGAAATTGGTCACCTTTGAAAATGTCGATTCGGTTGTTGACAAGGAATCCGCCGACAAAAGAAGAAGTTGACCCAAAACGGGAAAAACTGAAAAAGCGAAGGAAAAAATGTGTAACAATATATGTAAGAAAGGCGTGCCTATATAGGAGAAAAGTATTTTTCTAGATAATAAATTCCTTTTAATAAATAAATACAATATAAGAATCTATTTTGTTTTCAAGATAATCGACTTAGATTTTTCAGTCTTCATCCCTTTTTCTATTAAATAATTTTTAATTTAAGAAATAAAACACAAATTTAATAAATAATTTCATTTTTATAGCAGGGCTACTCTCCCAAGTAAAGCAGTAATAAAAAGACGCTTACGTATAAAAATATTAGATTTATTTTATATTTTTTTCCTTATTAGCTAAACAAATTTTTTTCTAAAATTTTAATATATTATAAAAACTCTTTTGACAATTCTTCAAAACTCTCTGATATCTATGCTTACTATGATGCAATTGTTGCTAAATATATTAACGATTCGATTCGTCAATCTATTTAATTTTAATGGCCATTTAGCGGTAGAATCTTAAGTATTTTTTGCTAAATTGTTAAATTAAGGCTATAAATTTTTTTTATTAAGGGCTTCTCAATCTTATTCTTATACATCCATATTTTTATCTATGAAATAGGATTAATAAAAGGCTAAGCAATTTGACAAAATTCTTTTGGATGAATGAATAAGGATGGGTTGTTTGAATCCACTAATGGGTAGACACGAGGTATGTTGTTGGTGAGTATATATCCCACCTGTGACATGATACTCAATCTGCCTGGGTAATACTTCCTCGTGTTGTGCGTTGTTGCTCAATCTGGTCAACAACATGGTCGAATCGAGGCATTGTCTTCGCATTGGGAATACATGGACTGGCGACGAGGAGGTCGACAAGGTGACCAATTCAAGTGCAGTTGGCCGAGCTGTTATCGGGAAACCTAGCGAAGCCGTGGTTTTCACACCATCCGAAACAGTCAACTCGAAACCACCACTGGAACCACCTAAAAGCAAACAAACCGAACAAAACTAAAACAACAAATTAGTTTCTGCTCACTCACTCATTCAACACTCTCTGCTAGTTTTCTCTTTTCCCCGACTTTTTCCACCTTTAAACGACAAGTGTTGACTCGTGTTGAAATGTATTAAAAAAAAAAAAAAATTAAGGTCTTAAAATACGATTTTAGTAATCTGGAATTTTAAGATTGGTTTTTGTTTTCTGAAATATCTAAAAAGAGAAATTCATTCTTAATAATAAAAATAAAATAATATTAATATCTTCTTAGCTTTTTTCAACTATAAAAATTACTTTAAATAAAATAGGAGAGGTTAAAGATGTTGAAATTGTATTGATAACCTTAAAAGCCAGGGGTGTGGGTTCGGGTCCCATGAAAATTCATTTAAATCAATTGGATACCAATTGATATAAATAGATATGCTTGGATAATTTGTATGGTAACTAAATATATTATATATTGTTTAATGTCTATATGATCTCAGATGTCGAAAGAAAAAAAATAATACTCTTAGCATATCTAAACAATGATGATGTCAGCAAATATTTTTTAAAATCTTTTGTCCATTTACACACTCAATCCTTATTTATTTAAATTAATTAATTGGTAGCCAATATAATATCAATCAATTTTTGTCGCTCAGAGAAGCGAATAACTGAATCTTGATAAGTGGGGCGAGTCCTCTACCTCTGCACCAAATAATTTTTTTTTAACTCTAATACTATGAAATAAAAGCTCTAAGCATTTAGTATAAATATTAATATTTAAATATAGCTCTTATCTTTCTTTCTTCGCTTTATTATTCTCACATTAAAGATCAACATCAGGGTTAAGGGGTCAGCATATGAAATTAAAAATAACCCTGTCCCTTGGTGAGGTCTGGCTTCACGTACCAAAGGTCAGAAGTTCGCTTCTCGTCTTAAGAGATAAAAATTTATTTAAACTATATTAGTTACCAATTAATTTAAATAAATAAGAACGGTGACTAAATAGACTCAGATGCCGAAAAAGAAAAAAATTAAAAATATTTTTAATTAAAATCATTTAAATAGAAATATTAATAAAAACCCAAAAGAATAATTAATTAATTCTTACAGGGTCGTATTCATAATATAGAAACTTCTTAAATGTTTTCTAAAGATAAAGACTGAAAAAAATAAAAAGAAAAGACTGACATTTGAAAGAAAAGAAGAAAGACGAGTCTTGGCTTGAAGAGCTCGTGGTCGTACTCACCAGTTGTGAGCCCTTGAGTGTGTACAAATGAAAAAAAAAAGTTAATATATATTTTTTAAAATTTGAAGTTACCCAGTGGCGTAACTAGGAAGAGAAGTGTCCCAAAGTGTGTATATTTTTTATTTTTTACCGCACCTCCGTCATTTATTTGATCGTCTTAATTTGTAAATGAAATTTTTTTAAAAAAATGTCATCTTTAAATTTAAACTTTTTTTTCTGCTTGTCTAGGTGAATTAAATCTAAGAGGTCACTAGAGAGAGAAAGAGAGAGAGGTAAAAAAAAGTTAAAGAATGAAATTCCGCTTGTTACAAGGGGAATAATTTTATGCAAAAGTTTTTAATAAATTAATATGCTTTTATTGTAAAGTATTTTAATTGATATACGCTTCTAAACAATATAAAAAAATATCATAATAATATTTTTGATTAGAATAAAAAAAAAAAAAAAAAGGTCCTCTTGTTATTTTCATTGAAATTGAAGTAAAAGTAAAAAACTTAGCAGGCTTTAATTAATCCTCTTTAAAGATAATGTATGTGCTGTTTATTAAATGGAAATAAAAAAAAATAAGCCGACATTTATTTATCTTTTAGATTTGGTGTTCTTATATTAATAATTAATAAAAAAATCTGAGGTAGTATAAAGTTCTATCAATTTTGAGACTATAATTGGGCGGTTTTCGATGTACTATAAATGTTATCCCCGCTCTGTGAGCAAAAAGTTTCCTCCACCATAAGTCTCATCAGATACTGAATCATAGGAAGAGATTGGACTTGGCTCGAGATTGTCACTCCCCCGTCAGCAAGATCCTTTAGAGAGCTCCACCTATCAACATTTCTTTACGGAACCTTTTCGCAGCCCGAAAATAAAAAAATAAATACATTTATATTTTTTTAAAGAGAAAAATTTGTAAATGGAAAAAATTTTGACTTAACAATTACGACGTGATGTCAAAAGAATAAGAGTGGTCCCTATTTTCCAAGCCTTTAGGTCTCCTCCGAGAGTTAAATAGTGGTACCAGCAATTTTCCCATCCAGCTTTTAGCCCGAGGGTAATATATATAGAAATTTTTTTTTTTTAATGATTGATTCTAAACTTTCAATTTCACTGAATAATAATAATATTTAATAAGATAGCGTAGAATTAAAATAATCATTCATAAATAATAATGATGATAATGAATAATTATAAATTGAAAATACGGCTCAATTGGACAAATAGAGAGGAATGGGTGGAGGGGGGAAGAGAAAGAGAGAGAAGCCCTCAATTATGATATCAATATTGGACTTAGATTAGCCTATTTGTATTAATATATAATAATGATATTAATTAAATGAATGAATGAATGAATGAAACAGTGAATGAGGCAAATTATCGAGAAGCAATTATTATTAATATTTTTTGGAAGATCAATGTCGATCAAAGATAAAAAAAATATTATAAAAAGTAAAAAAAAAAAAAAGAAAAATGTTATATTTCATCTATTCAAATATAACAAACATAAATAGCTGAACAATAAACTTTGATTTAAGGTTTTGTGGGGGAGGGGGAGCCCGTCCATACGCCCCTGTTGGCTCTACTTAAAGTCTCTCTTCCTCACCTTAGAGTATAAATGGATTAAATTTTATATATATATATCTGTTTATAAAAAATTCAAAAATTCTGATTAAGACCGGTCAATGAGAGATTGCTGTTTATGAAAACAAAAAAATAATAATAAATTCCAAAAATGGGCTCTTCTAGTTCTGAATTTTTTCCACGTCAATTGTAAAGTTATGCATTGCTAACGAGATTTGAATACCCACAGGTTGGCAGATATGGAGTTGAATTCATTTTCATAATGATAAAACATTATGAATAGAAACCGTGCAGAAATAAGTCAGAAAGTGAAGAAATAGCTATACCGAAAATTTTTTTTGAGAAAATTATAATATTATAAAAAAATTTTTAAACAAAAACAAACCAAAGCACTTCTTAGATATATAAATAAGTAAAACTATAATACTATTTTCATATTTAAGTAAATATGTTAAAGACTAACTCTATGCAAAATAATTTATCTATGGGCTGGTAATGAGATAATAAATTTGTCTTAAAACGTCTCCTAGTTCAAAAAGCATATAAAGGCTTTTTATTTCGGTGATCGAGCCCTTCTATTTGTGATATTGTTCTTCACAGCCATCAGTGCAGTTTTTTTAACATTTTTTGTGAGGATCAAGTGACCCTCTGGCTCCCGGGAGTCGAACCCAGAATTTCCAGACTATCTATGGCATCGATGTGCTTTCCAGACCAACAAAACTCACATTCCCCGATGCTCCAGATAGGTTGGAGATCCCGAGTTCGACTCCCAGGAACTTGAAGATCACTTGATCCACTAGCAAAAATATCCTCCGCTTAGTGGTATACATTACTGATTCAAATGATTAAGTCTCGAAAATTATTTAACATTATTGTAGCGACTAATATCATACAAAACTTTCTATTTGATACTGCAAAATGAAACAAGTTGAAAGAGAATGATTTCGTTTTTTAATCTATTAATATATGAAATATTTGAAAAAAGTTTCAAATATTTAATCGAGGATTGGTCAATTTATTTCGAGACTAATAGTAGTTCAACATCTAATTAATTCATTTCGACAAGTTGTCTTCCTTTAGTTTCTGGATCTAGATTAAATAGGTCCCTGGGGGGCTAGGTTATCTCAGATCCCAGCTGCAAACTAAACCGGGTTGCCTACCACCTGGGAGGGCCTTGATGTTCCTCTTCACCGCCGATCGAACAGCCCGTCTAATAGCTTATCCACGTGAATTTAAAATTTGAAAACATTTTAATATAGTGGTTGGATAATAAATTAAACAGAATATGAGAGGGGGAGGAGCCCGACGCGCCTGAAATTTTAACTAATATTTTTTTTAAGTGTATAAAATTAACTTCTTTAGTTCCCATCCCTTGGCCGAGAGGTTAAAGGTATTGACAATTATCAATATTGATAACCTTAAAGCCAAGGGTGCGGATTCCAGATGAAAATTTATTTAAAACAAAGGTATAAAGAACACTCCCACCGTCCATTTTTTAGATTCAGAAGATCTTAAAACCTGTATTTCCGTTGAAATATCGATATATTTTTTGCAATCCCTATTCTATATATTACATTTAAGATAAGAGAAAATAATATAATTAAATTATGCACATGCAGAAAAAATTTGATTTATATTTATATATATCTTGTCATTTAACTTTCATTGATTAAACAAATAAAAATTAAATTTTGTAATATTATAAATACAGTAATTTTTTTTTAGAGTTAAGTAAATTTTATTTGTGTTTGCCCTCTCATACGTCACAGATAACAACAATCGAATTTAGAAAGTGCGTTGACAATAGCAAGCGATGATTAGAACTTTAAATTAAGTTAGTTGTTGATGATTACCTGTATGCACAAAGAGCACCTGGAGGTCGTCGATCTGTTGCTGGGTGAACTGGTCAATGGGGGAGGTGGGCTCGTTCACCAGGGAGACGAACCCATTGCCAGGCCGACTGATCCGAAATGTCAAATTGCTATTGGGGGTGTCGCCGTCCACCGCCGCTGCAAACATATGAACACAAACATCACAACACACACCCACACATACCATACAACATGAATTTCATCAAATATTAGATATTTGTTCACATTTAGAGGTTCAACTGTAAAAGAAAAATATTTTTATAGAATGTTATTTAAAAATCAAAAAAATCTGGACAACAAAAACAACTTGATTTGTTTTTTTTATATTACTTTAAATAATATGTAATTCAATGAACTATAAAGTGATACACGGTTTAACAAAAAAAAAAAAAATAAATAAATAAATAATATGACAACTTGTTGTTAACTTTAATTTTATAATTTTTGTCTCCTTAATGTTTTGAATTTTTTATTCGTTTGTTTAAAATTTTTTTTTTTTGTTCCCACACTATATATATATACAAAACATTATTATTATTATTATTATTATTATTTAAAGATGATTATATATATTTTGTAAAAAATTAATATTTTGTATACATTATTGTATGTTGTATGTTCCACATTTTGGGGCTGGATGGTTTCGACTAACAGCCGTTAATAAATTAAAAAAAAAAAAAAAAAACTAGGCTTTTTTTAAAATTCAATATTCATTTCTAGTCCGGAAGAGAAGTAAATTTATTCTTGATCCTTCATCAAATTATATTCAGGTCCTTTCTATATATATCTAAGTGTGCTGAATGCAGTGGTCAAATTTAATTTCCGGAAGGACAGGAGGAATTAATTTTATTGACGAATCGATTATGTAAAATTGAAAAATTAAAAAGAAAAGGTTATACTTGACGAAAATGAAAAAAGTAAAAATTTAAAGAAAATAAATTAAATTGGCCATTCAACTTTCAGACGAGGAAAAGATTCCATTGATAATAAATAACACTCTGGGCTCCCTTCAAATAAGAATATATCTTTCGCCTTTTATAATGATTCAACTGGCAAATTAATTGTTCTGATTGATTTGCGGAGTCCTAGAATTACAGATTTATGATCAAGCAGACGTATTATTTATTTGAATCTTCGGGGTATATGATGGAGGTGAGATTAATAAAAAAAATTAAATAAAAATATTTATTTAATTTTTTATTAAAAATATTCATCGTTTCAAGGATCAACCGTCACCTTTATCAGGACAATTATTTATATTTTTATTTATTTAATATTATTATTATATTTTATTCATTTTTTATGTTTATATTCTATTTTTATATTAGTTTTTATTTTATTGGATAAATTATTTTAATAATAGTTTTGTTTTTTGTAGTTTTTATTTAATGTATTATGTATATACATTGTCTATGGTGATAACCTTAAAAGTCAAGGGGTCTGGGCTCGGATCCCAGGGAGTCTGATGAAAAGTTATTTTAAGCCAAAATGATATGAATCAATATTCCTGGATAGCAGGTATCGTATATAATCTAATTGTGTTTGTTTAAAAGCCCCAGGGCCGAAAAGACTAAAAAATAAAATAAAATCTATTGTCATTTTTTTTTTTATATAAATTTAATTATATTTATTGTATATATATATACTCTTTCCAATGACTGAATAAATTTAAAAAATCCTTTTTTTAGGGGGGGAGTTGTTAAGACCAAATTGGAAAGTTTTTATAGATGACATACCGGAGCCTCTGGAGTTGAGTGGAATAGAATAAAATTCTTACTAATAATATAATTTTTGAAAATTATAAAAAAATAAAAATAATTTATTTTCAAATTGAAATTCTTTTAAAGAAAGTGAAAATAAATAAATTAAATATAATAATAAGAAATTGGAGAATTTTTATCAAAATATTATTTCACAATTTTTTACCCGAGGAAATTTTTTTTAATTTCCAAGTGTTTATTTTTATTGTTGCCTTTCTTTCTCTTTTCATCTCACAATCGATGATCGGATTTCCAATGAGGTTTAACCGATAAAATAAAAAGAGCTCCTCTCATACTATATTACGTAGTAATTAAATATATTTGCATATAAATAGAACAACCGTGGCGGAGGATTAATGTAATAAGTAATTAATGTCATAAAATCTCTCAATATAGAGTAAGAGAAGATAATTAGATTATGCGCGCATTTTGGAATCAGATCCTATTTTAAAGCAGACATCAAAGGTAGTTTTATCAAAGGTTACAATAACGATCAAATTTGGATGACCTGAATATGATAACAGTTAATCAATTTCTTCAGGATAAATTTTAATTTTTACCGATTTTTTAAGGTAAATTAAGTTTAACTCTTTTTCTATAAAATTAAAATTATTAAATAGAAAAAAATACTAGAAAGAAACTAAATAGAAACAAAACGTGGATTTATAACAGCTCATGGGTCATGGCTAGCCGCTGATGAACCGGGGCAATATTTTAAATTGCCTTGGGCGCCAACAAGTCCTATAATATTAAAAAATAATTTTTATTATTTTTCTTTAATAATTTTATAAACCAAAAATAAGAAAAACTTTAAATATGATTCATTCCTATTTATAACCAGAGTGCTGAAGAAGGAGGCATTGGCACTTCGAAACTTCAACTTGTAGTAGTAAAGAACTGGTAATCATATCCGAAGAGAAATTTGTTATATTTTTGCTTGGGATACTATAGGGTCTATAATATTTTAGTAGAAATAAAATAAAGATTATTTTATAAAACTTGAAAATAAATAATCATTCATTTTTCTATTAAAAAATATCATAAAATCACAATTTTCTTTAAGTAAACAATTCTAATTTTATATCCCTATTAGTGAAGGCAAGATGATTATAATAATAAATCAAGAAAAAATAATAAAAAGAAAATTTATTCCTATTTTTCTCTATAAATTTTAACTAAAAATATTACAGATTATAAAATTTCTAGATGCTTGCTTGGGTGTAGAGAGATTGTAAGCTGGGTGGTTGGAGGGGTGGCTTATTAATGTAAACAAATGCTTGTTTTTGCGCTCTTATAATTGCGAAAACGAATATAAATTAAAGTTTTAAAAACTTAAAAAGTTTCCTTCTCATAATAACAAATAATTTATTTTAATAGATTAATGATGCGTAGAAAATTTACAATTAGTGCCGTTAGTTCTTTTGCCAAAAACAATCTCTAGAAATTCGAGAAATAAATTAAGTTTTACGGTCAATTTCAATATCATTATACTCGATTTAATCTTGAGTTTTATATATTATTGTGATGATTTTTTTTGAAGTCTTTTTCGGCATGTGAGGCCATTTAGACTCCGTCCTTATTTATATTAATATAAATAAATTTTTGCTCTTAGGACGGGAAGGGAATGACCTTGGTACGTTCTAGCTCTACACCAAGGGACAGGTTCAAAATAGAAGTTAGAAAGATAATTATTTTTTTCCCATTATCTGTGGAGTTAAAGGATCCTCGAGACTTCAGCCTCTCCTTGATCATCGACAGGTTTATCCATCTTTTTAATATTAAACATTTCTTTTTAATCGAGAATGAAATGTAGAATTTAGAAACTTCCTATAAAAAAAAAATCCCTCGTTAAGAATTCTAAGTGTATCGTATTCAAAAGACTCTTCTTAAATCTTTAAGCATCTCACAAATTAAGATAAAGAAAAGAATATTTTTAGATCCTCTTGACGTAAAGGATATTAAAATATTTTTATTTTTTTTATTTTAACACTTTCATTTTTTAAACGTTTACATTTGTTCAAGAAAGCTCTGCTGATACGTGACAGTTTTTTTATTTTAATAAGCGGAAAAAATAAGGACGAGGGTTCGGATCCGATGGAAATTTATTTAAACCAATTGGTATAAATAAATATGCCTGTATAATTTTTATCGTAAATAATATAATTAAAAAGTCTATATGGTCTCAAATGCCGAGACAAAAAGAGAAAAAAAATCTTCATTACTGACAAAAAAAAAAAAACATTTAGATAATGGTTGACAAAATTTGGAGTTTTTATGGTTGAGAATGAAAAGAAAATGCAATAGCATTTGTTATGATAAAAATGATTTTATTTCACCTTTTAGAGTCCAACGTTTCGGCAATCAATTCTGCTTTCTTTAAACGCATTAGAAAATCAAAAAACTTTTTTTTTTTTTAAAGCCATATTATCAAAGTTCAAAGGATATTCGAATTATAGAATTATTTCTAACTTGAAAAGGGGAAAAATTGTCGAAAATGCTCTAAACCAGCGGTTCTTAAACTGTGGTCCGCTAACTCCTTGCAGATAGTCCGCGAGACTATTTGGAGACTATGTAAAATGAATATTTAAACTTTTAGGACTTAGGACTTTTTATTAAAAGTAATTTGAGATCCAGGACAAAAAAATTTGAAAGGGGGTCTGTGATAAAGAAAAGATTAAAAACCGCTCTAAAGGTTGAAATAAAATCATTTTTATCAAAATAAAAGCTGATCTTTCTTTTATATGATTGCAGTCCGAAATATTTGCATAGTATAAAGTCCAAGATAAATAAAAGCGTTGGTTTTTCCCAGCAACAACACCCAGCATAAAAACAATTTCAATAAAATTTTATATTTGTTAGCTTTCAAAAAAATTATAGTCGCTCTCTTTTTCCCCCATCTTCACCTATTTTAGATAAGATCGTCTGGCAATGTTTTGAATTAATTTAATTAAGTGCTAATTTGATAAAAGGGCACTCTAAAAAAAAATAATAATAAATGACGTACATAAAAAGTAATAAATTAACGAATAATTGTCGGTGCGAAGGCTCGGGGTTTGAATTCCAAATTGAATGAATATATTTTCACATCCACTCGCCTACTACTACCACTACTCCTCGATCGCCCTTCAACCTTTCATCGTCATTTTAAAGGTCCCTAAAGGGTCGTTAAACGAATAAAATTTAATGAATTAACATGAAAAAACAATACCGTGAGTAACACCACCACGCCATTATAACAAATTCCAATCAGGCTAAATAAAAGAGAAGACAAATGACAAACTTAACAATAATCGCATGTCACAGAGACAATAAGCTGTTTTTTAGGGGGGGAGGGTTGGCTTTTGAGGTAGGGGTGGCATCGAAATCAATGAACATGGAAAAGCTATAAAAGATTAAAAGTTCCGGACATACCTGTCATTGTGCTTTTTTTTTTTTTTTTTTTTTAACGCGTTTATTCAATAGTTCAACTCTCCTAGAGCTTTTTCGTGTAAAATTTATTTGAAACAGATAGAAAAAAGATTTATTTATTTTTCTTTTATTTAAATAATCATTAAAAAAAAAAATTTTTCTTGAATAAATAATAATAGCTACATTTTATTTTATTTTTTAATTCTTTTTCGACATTTTATTTATTTGTTTTAATTAGTAGCCAATATGATATAAATTTTTTTTTGCTCAGGAAGCTAAATTTTATAAGATTAGCTCATAGAACAGTATGGAAATTCAAAATGACATCGAGTTTAAATGTGCGGCTTGATGAGACGCTTTTCATCTTTTTCCTCTCCCTTTTGAGCGCTCTCTTTTCTTTGGTCATTTGTGCCAGTGGCTGACACGTTGTGGTTATGTAGAGAGTAACTTTTATGGGATCATGGGGTGGGTTCCAGTTCCCCAGAATCAGGTGATAAGTTAGATAAACTTTTGCCAAAAAAATTATTTAAAGAGATCCAATATGAAATTTAAAAAATTATTAAAAATTTAATTGTTTTTGTTTGCTTTGGATGGATGGATGGCAGCTATTTTGGAATAAGGGCGAGAAAAGAAAAACTTAGTTTTCGATCAGGACTTGTGATCTTCATCAAGACACGGCTAATTGAAAGAGATGGTTATACTTTCTTTTAATCTTGTTCTGAAATAGGCAGGTGATCCGACCGAAATGTCGACACTTAATAATAAAGACTAGATTGGAATTTGTTTTTCTTTTCTCCAACTAGGCTGCCATCTTATGAATTCAACAGCCGGTCATCTCCTGAATTTTTTTTTCCGAGAGAGAGAGGGGCTGCTTTTGCGGACTGCGAAAAAATTATGACTTGCTATGCCACTGTCTTATGGATTTATGGATAAAATAATTATGTCGGAAAATGAAAATAATTTTTTAAAACACGAAATTGTTAATATTTTTTAAATGAATAATTTTTTTTTTTTTTGCTTTTTGTTGGTAAAAAAAAGAGATCGAAAAAAAGAACGGAAGGAATAAAGAGAGATATAGAGAAAGATATTATAGCCTAACATCAAAACAAATTAAAAAAAAAAACAAGAAAAAAGAAAAAAAAGCGAATCTCGAAATCATTTAAAATACATTTAAAGGAGAAAATCCAGATTAATTATGAGAGGGACGGAAGAGATTAAAGGGCGATAATAATAAAATTCTCGTC
>JAAAKE020091055.1:0-20757 GCA_010014785.2 Anisolabis maritima | reverse complement strand
GTCAGTGAGCAAAAGTGGAGCTCGAGGTCATTTCCTATTAGAATATGATTAATAACTTCACATTTGATAGAGTGATGTTCAAACAAGACTGATGTAAATTTCAAATGAGGTCAAACACCTACATAGTATTTATTGTATGCCCTACTAGAAATCTTGTTCACACACACACCATTTTGCCAGACTCAGGGATCCTAAAATGTTGAAATCGCGACATAGATTTTTTGCGATGGCAATATTTTCTCACTATATATTTCATATATAGGTAAGAGAAAGTAAAAACCTTAAAAGTGAAGGATGAGTATACCCTCGCTGTGAAATATATACATATAAACAAAAATTTTTTTAAAAGTCTTTTCGGCATCTGAGGCCATATAGACTTTAAACGATATAGAATATATTTTTACGATACATTTAATCCAGGCAATTGGTATCCAATTAATTTAAATAAATTTTCATCGGACAGTCTGGGAACCGAACCAACACCTCATGGCTTTTAAAGTTATCAATATTGACAATGTCATGCATATCCCCCTATAGTAAGTGGATGGTACAAGTCCCGGATATGTCGTCAAAATAATCAACTCGTACTCATTTATCTCAAGAGAAATATAGACATATAAATGGGCCAATATTTCGAAAAGCACCTTTTTCAAAACAAACCCTTATATTCAGTATATATTTAATTTCATTTAGCAAATCTATATAAATTTATAAATATTCACTTTCTTGAAACAAGAAAAAGTATGTGGTGAGATCTATAGTATTCTATGAAGAATAATAAATGAATAATTTTATATAAAATATAATTTGGTATATTGCTTCATAAAATAATTGTATTTATTTAAAAAAAAAAAAAAAAAAAAAGGGATTCTTTCAAAAACTAAAAATAAAAAAATCATTCCATTCATCCACGTAATAAATTCAATAAAATTCATTTAAGTGACATTGTTTAGGAACTCGGAAATGATACAATAGACTTATAATTACATTATAATAACTACAGAGAGAGAATGGACGGGGAGAATAGAGAGTTAATTATCTGAATATTGTTCACAACTGGGAGTGTCATCAAATGCAATATTGCATTAATAGAGAGACAACCGACTGCCGAGCTGTCTGCCTTCGGTTTTAGAGGGTGAGTTGTGGTTTGCTTCAAATTAACGAAGACAGTAATTATATTATTCAATTTCATTTTCAAAAAATATTTTCAATTTGAATTTTATTTTCATAAAAAGTGTATTTGTAATTATAATTATAATTATATTGTTTTGAAAATTTTATTTTTATTGAGAATAATAATATTAAGTCAGAGAATAACAGAATTGGAAGAAATATCCTCAAAGTAGGTCGACTTGTTATCACGTCCTCTACCTACAAAAATATTTCATCTCCCGAGGCATTCCATGTAATAGGGTTATTTATGTGTTATTAATAAATTAAGTAGGAATTTCAGCAAATTTAAGATTTTTCGTAATATTCTGTTTTAATGTAAATATTTCGACAACAGTGGGATGAGATAAAATTGATGTTGATGGAGTTAGCTTACCTACTTTAATATTGGATGGAATTAAAGACGATTTGCAAAACTATCGTTTTTGTACTAGAGATGATGTCATCCCACTAACATCGAAATATCTACATTAAAAGGGAATATTACGTAAAGTATTCTTCTCTTGGCTGAAATTCGTACCTATTAATAATTTCCTAACGGCCAACTTCAATCATTTGTTTATGTGTTTTTAGGCTTACGTAAAAAGGACATGGAAAATCTATATGCGTTAAATGTATGAATTATCAAGAAATAGAAATTTACATAGTTTGTTTTTATTTTTTGGTTAAGATTAAGAAATATATACATTAGAAAATAAATAACATGTAATTTGATAAGATAGATATCTAAAAAAAAAATAGGGTCTTGTATATTTAAAAAAAAAAGGAATTCCAAATAGAGCATATTTTACCAACAAATAAAGGCTGGCGATTAATTAAAATGAAAATTATAATTGGAAAAAGATGTCATAAATCTTAGGCCATGCCATATTGCAATAAAATAATTCAAAAGAGAGAGAGAAACTATAGCAAATAGGCCTATCTTGAAATGAATTTGGACTAATGTCCTCCTCATACTCCATCAAAATGGCGGCTGCTAATGACTCGACTAATAAACAAGGGTTGTTTCGCCTTTTGAATGGGAATGAAATCTCCAATGGAATCATTCATTCATCATTTTCTTAATTAAGATTACGGTATTTTTTTAGAAAAATATTACATAAAAGGAAGAAGTTTATAAATAGAATCCAAATACTCAATTGGAATTTATTTTAGTAAATTTAATAGTAATATTAGATTTTTCCTAACAATAATAAATCTGAGAAGTAAAGAAGACAGAATTTTAAATATTTCAAAAGAAACTATTAATTGTTTTAAATTTTTTTTTTTATATATTTTATATATTTTCTTTTATATATTAATATTATCTTTACTTTATATGCATTTCCCGTGAGTTGATAATTTTTTCTTTTACCACAATAAATCAATATTTTACACCATTCATTTTGGGAGAATATCTCTGAGATTTATTAAAGAGCGAATTAGTATCCCCCTGACTATTATATGCAACAGTTATAACAAACTAATCCCTAATATGTCATTCTCTCTCCGATCTGATCGATGTTGAAGCATTGAGCTCATCAATTTTATAGTCCCTGAAAGTAATTGAAAGCAGACTGCTAAAGTAAATATTTGTCTTAGACCTTGCAATTCTCTTGTTTGACGATTAATTTAATTAAGAAGCAATCTCATGATCTCTAAGAGGAAGAAGAAAGGTATTTTCCAGGAAGGAATTCAATCTTTACTTAAACACTAGGAGTTATTTTTTTTTTAATAATATCTCTTTATTAAAAAAAATATAATGTGATGGGCGCACATCACATAACTTTCTGTTACCTAATAAGATAAGGAAAATTGTGTGATATGCCAGATTTTTGGCGTCGGGCACCTAGGTACTATTTTATATTAACTTTCTAGATACAATTTTATATTAACTTTCATTTTTAAAGAATTTTCGTCTGTGGGTATTAATCAATATTATACAAAAAATTAAATTAAATTCATTAAATTGGCAATTTTTTTAGTCTTTTCTGCGTCTACGAGCACATCTACTATTATTAAACGCTAATCTAAGCTAATCTAAGCACTAGCACTCTTTGGCTGATTTTATTCAAAAGCTTCAAGGTGCAAGCGGCGAGGCATCCTAGTTTAACTAGCAAGTTTGATTTTTTTGCGATAGCAATACTTTAGATTCATAAAAGATTCTTTGCAAATGTCAAAAAGATTTTTGAATAATAAAGTCCTTTAGATTAACAATTTAATTATTTTATCGAATGGGGAATAATCTTTTTTTTTTATTATATAAATGTTAACCAATGAGGAGGATAAGAAATATGGTTTCCTCTACATTAATGTTCGTTCCTTCGTTATCAATGTCTATATATTTATCTCTAGTTCGCTAATGAACTCGGAAATTCCTGGCCGCAGCTATCCAATCGCCCTACACCAGCTTGATCCAATTATGGGCAGGCTCATCAATTTCCCTGAAGTCAAATTTAATGTTATCCCCTCTCTATTGTGCATTTGATCTAGTCAGGGCGTCTCTTTCCATTTTCCAGAGGGAAATTTAAGAGTGATTGTTATTCTCCCTCATGTCTAGTCCACCTTAAAATAACTCGATCAAATGAGCGAACTAAAAAAAATAAAAAATCGAGTTGGAAAATCAAATATTTTCCTTTAAATAGAAATATAATAGAAGTAATTTTTATCAAATTGGATTAATTATATTTCTGGAATATTGAAATTCTAATTTTTTGGGAAAGAAGCAACCAGAATTTTTTATATTTCTTTGTAGTGTCCATTCATTATGTCTTTTTAACATTGAAGACGGGAAGTCAATTTTTCACAGTTAGATCAAGAAACAAAAACTTTGCCTCTTTCCTAAAAGGACCACTATTTCTAATTGCCATATCATATGATAGAAGGTGGAATTGATATATAATTTAAAATTCATATTTTTTGAGCGATTTGATTAGAATTTTTTTAAGCACAAAGTAAATTTAAAATAATTATATTTTGAAGAAAGAAATAAAGATTCTCTTTAAATTCCTTTACAGCTCTTAGATGATTCAAAGCAAAGAAAAGAAGGAAATCACAAACAGTGTCAATATTGTCAATCTTAAAAGCCAAGGGGGGTGGGTTCGGATCCTTTGAATGAAAGTGTATCCTCCAATGAAAATTTATTTAACAATTGATATATAATTGACACGATATGTATCATATATAAAAATATAATTGAATTGTCTAAAATCTATATGGCTTCCAATGACGAACTTTAAAAAAAAAAGGCAACGAAGTTGCACTTTTTAGCCATGGCTAATCATATCCCCTGGGAATAGAGGATGGAGCCGCTCTACAGCCCTATAGACATGTCAAGTTGATTTTTATTGTTATTATTTAAAGTTATGTTATTTGTATAAATATTATTAATATTCATAAATTGAATTTAAAATATTATAGTGGCAACCAATTGATAAAAATAATGACTGAATGACCTTAGATGCCAAAAAATACTTAGTATTGTAAAAAAATTTAATTTAAAAAAAAAAAGGAAAAAGTCAAAGGAATTTTTGAAAATTACAGTTTTCTCTCTATGATGACGTATGATTATTATCTTATACACGTTTTTTTTTTTTTTAGAATAAATCCGCTTCCACTCAGCGGATTGTTATGAACAGGGCTTAATTGATCATTCAATGTCTTAATTATTATTATCGAGTTTCAAAGTTGACCTAGCCGATGCTGAGAAAATCGTGGTGTGTGGAAGGCCCTTTTTAACTGCTCCCTGTGAAAAATTTTCTCTTAAAATACTGGAGTTATTAAATATTTATAATTTAAAGAATTACAAAATTTTTATTTTATTGCAAATATTGATTATTTAAACATATACGTCGTATAAATCATCGTAAATATAAAGTTTAATTTTTACTTTATAAAATAAGTATAAAAAGTATGTTGAAGTCATTGGGAGTCAGAGTTCTTTTTAGAGTTCGAGTAATTACTATTTCAAAAGTAATAATTATATAATCGGTTTTATTTTATTGCATAAGCATAATTATACTAAAAGTTACTTTACCTGTTTAAAAACAAAAATAGATTTTTCCCTAATTTCGCTGGGATAAATTAGACACTCTCATACACCCCACTCTTTTGAAAGAGAGTCTCTTAACAAATTAGCCTATGTGTATATATAAATGACTAGGGATATGGCAGGGGGATTGCAAGAAAGAGAGGGAGGGGGTAGATAAATGTATATACAGAGAAGCAGAGACAATTTAGGCTTTAAAGTCGACGTCTTGAAATGGAAAGGAAATTTATAAGGAAATTTATAAAAGCTAATATAAAAAGAAAATGATGAAGGGAAATTTATCGAGAGGAAATGATTCAATTTACAATTTTAATCAAATCATTTGTCTTGATATATAGATGGTTAAATATTAGAAAATCAAAGGGTAAAATAAGTTGTTTGGTTATTCTATTTTCTTTATAAATTTTTTATAATTCGTAATACCATGGGGCCTTTAGGGTAAAAAAATTAAAACAAATTTTAAAAAATGTTGGAAAACCAGTGAAAAAGTATTTTTCCCAAAAAGTTCAATAGATTTGAGATTTGTTTTAATAAAAATTTATTATTATCCCCTTAAATATTAAAATTTTCCAATCGGAATGTTACATAGTGAAGCTGTTGAATGAATTAAAAATAGAAGTATTTCTGGTCAACATTTCTAGCTATTCAATAAAAAATTTTCTCAGGCTATATAATATAAATATGTGATTTTTTAAATAAACCTAGGTAATTAGTCTTTTAGAATTCAAGCCATACTTCCTTATTGTATGGGTGTCTCTATTTTTAGATACATTTTCGTTTTCAAAAATTCTTAAAATGCAGAAAATAACTAAAATGAAAATATGAAGAAAATGTCTAGCAAATTTTGTGAAGGAACTGAGAGAGGAAAAAATTGAATTTGGAACAGGACTGAAAAAATATAAATAGGTGATAAAAAATATTAAGAGGTGATCTTAATCTTCAAAAAATTTCTCACAGATGAATTCATTAATGAAGAAATAATATTACTACTTAACTGTGATGGTATAAAATACCACGTTTCTGCTATTCATTCTGAGATAATATCTAAATTGTACCTGGAGAAGTCATATAATATTAGGCCAAATATTCAATTTTACCATAGGTAAATGGATTTATTAAAAAAAAACTCAGTAAAATTTTAAGAAAGGGAAAAACAAAACTCAGGATCAGGGTAGCCTGAACTAGATAAAATGAATAACAAAATTTAAGATAAAATTTGAGGAGGCTATATAATGAGCTCTCCAGATGATTAAATAAAAAATCCTAACAAGAATTACCTATACCTACAGTAGAGGTATTCAAGAGAGGCTTACCCGGTTTTAAAACATTCTTACAAAAAAAACAAACCAGAATTAAGCATTAGTTACTTTTCCGCTCTACTCTGCCAGCTGGATCCTTGGGGGGGGGGGGGGGGTTGCCCGGCCCTATCACCATTTTCGTGTCGCACTTTATCTCTCGTCCATTCCGGGAAATACTCAACTGTAATAAAATTCAAAATTTTATATAACTTTTTTTTAAGATGTTAAAAGGCTATAAAAAATTTCTTTGCCCCGAGGACTCTCCTTTTTTTAGAGAAAATTCTGTTTACATTAAATATTTTTATTTAATGAAAAAATCCCTCCTGACCGGGATGCGTACACCAATCTCCTGTGCAGAACGCCGACACCCTACCGATTGTTCCTCCTCTTCAATAATTTTTTTTTTTTTTTGAAGGAAAAGCCTTAAATTAAAGGCTTAAAAACCCTCAATCCTAACAAAAAAAAATCATTCCCCGGTTAGTTACCCCTGGTGTATCGTGCACTGATGCCACACACCATTCCCTATTGCCGGTTTCGGGTTCTCTGACTCATTCCCGGTATCCCCCCCCCAAACCCCTGTCCCTTAAAATCTTACATATTATTATAACTTTTATAAGATATAATACATGAGATATTAATATATTAAATGCTTTTAATTTAAAAAATTTTTATATAAATAATTATTAATTTCTTACCTTTTAGTAACGAAAAATTAATATCATCTTCATCAGAAAGAAAGGAGGTACAGTAGCCTGAAAAAAAAAAGAAAACTTGTTAGAAATTCATTTATTTTTATTTTTAAATTAATATTCTGATAAGTAAGAATATTTAATAATAATTGTCTATCGGATTATATTGTATTTATATTTACCACTACAATGACTTTAACAAAGAAGTCCTCCTCCCTCATTGAAAAATACATTTTTATTTAATTGGATAAATATATCAAATTTAATTAAATTAACAATAATTATGACATAATAAATTTTTTAGTTTTTATCTCTAAATAACCTATGATAAGATAAAAAAAGAAAAGAATTTTTAAAGAATTAATCCATTATCATTTAAATAGTATATGCTTATTTATTTGTAGGAATAAAATTTAATTTATGAAAGCGTGAGTGTTTTTCGTTTTCGATTAAATAGACATATTAATTTTTACCGTAAATACTGAATCTGACAAGTCCCACTCCTGGTTTTGTTCTCTGGTCAAGACTTAATAATTAATATCTCGAAAGGGACTCTGCTAAAGTGAGCTTCGGGAGTAATACAATTGAATTTCCTCTAGAGTTTCATCAAACTAATTTAAATTCATCCTAGGGGAACCTATATAGAAGAATGACCAGAACATTAATTTTATTTATTAATTTCATTTTACTTTGAGTAAATTCATCAAGCGGTATTTCTGTTTGTAACGGTCAAACTTGTCATTTAGTTCTTTAAAATTAAAATTATTTATTAAATAAAAATGTTTTGAAATTTTTATTTAATTATAAAGTGGAAACGAGCAACAAAAATAAACTTGCTTTTTATTTAACGTATGATAAAGGAACGAAATGAGAGAATTTATAGACAGGATATTTGGGTGGGCTACTTCTGGAATTCATTCTTTAAATTCATACCCATAATAAAAATGGCATTGCTCAAAAAAGTGTTATTTCCTTAAACAGACCTCTATCAAAAGTTGAACAATTTGAGATTTTTAGTTAGCCTATATACGAGGGTGGTCTGAAAAGTTTCCAAAGTTTAACAAAGAAAGATACAAGACATTTTTTCTTCAAATTTAATTTAATTTTTCTACACTTTGTAAGTTTCCACATTTCTCCCAGCGATGCTCCCATATCTTTAACCGTCCAAATAGTACTCGGCGTCTTTCTCTGCAAAATAATTGTTTACGAAGGTGATGGGTCGGAAACTTTTCAAATCACCCTTGTATATGCCATTATAAATAGGAAATTTCAAAAAGATACGTTTAACCGAATTTGATATAAATTTATGTGTCCGTAGAGTAGATAAATATTATTTGGGTCATGTAGTGCCATTAGTTTATTCAAGAAAATAATGCAAAATCATCTTTCTAACCAAATTTCTCTATTATTATTATTATCTATTATTATCTGGACTTATTCGCTTTGACATTTAAATGGCCAATATAAATATATTTGATTATTATAAAAAGAATATTTCTATCTACTTATTCATATTTTCTATGAAATAAAAGAAATTTTTTATAGATAATAATTCACGACCTTTGGTTTCAATAATATGTACGAATGTATGGGTTTATGGGTTATATGTTTGTATTTCTTCTGATGAAAACCGGATGCCTTCAAATAACTCGCCATCACTCTTCAGAATCTCCACTTTGAAATTTATGATAGAAAAGAAAATAAAGGCCAAGGTTAAAACAAATATTATTATTAAAATTAAGTTTATGTATTTTTTTTCCAAGGTTCCCTATTTCAAAAAAATATTTTCTTTATAAGATGAATTTTAGATGTTATTTTCTTGTTTTTTTCATTAGTTAGGGAATGGTATAAAATTATAAATGAGAGAAAGCAGTTTTTTATCTGCCATATTTTGGGAGATTCTCTGCCGATTGAAAAAGTATCATCAAAATCAAACGAAAAAGACGTTGTAACCCACCACAAGAAAATTCTATGAAAGTTAGGTATCTCCAAGAAACAATCATTAAAAATGAGATATATAAAGCAGTGTTCAATTTTGGGAGTTCAATGGGTTTGGAATTTTAAAAATTAAGAAAATAAAATTAGTGAAGAAATAAAAATATATCCACACAAATATGTTTTTTTTTACCAAATATAAAATTTCATTCCACTTAAAGAGAAAATAGGATGGGTCGCAAGGTTAGATTTACAGCATGCGGATATTTGATAATGTAGAAAATAAAAATTATGGAAGGGACTCATAATTTATATATGGAGTCTGAGTGTTACTCGGGTTTTTTTTTTAATGTACGAGAAGAGCCAATAATAGAGAGCTTTTAAAGGTAGGACCTTTGCAATTAGACATAAAATCTAAAGATAGGATCATTCGTCAAAAATAGGCTCCACCAAACAGAAACAAACTAAATAAATTTTTTCCAAGATGAGACCTACCAGATCATTTACTCGCACCCAAATTAGTAAATACCGTACACCCAATTTCATTTCAAAATCGTTAGAACTTGAAAATTTTATCCTAAGGCTAGATGCCGAGACTTACAAAAAAAAGATTATGTTACATTTTTTGCTTATTATTTTGACAATTTCTTTTAAAACATCCTGTGCGGGTGGGAGGAAATGTTAACTATTGAAATGAAACGGCGCGCTTCGGCGCCTGGTAGGTAGGCATCGCCCCACCACTCCACCATGTACAACTAGAGAGAACCACAAAACACATGTAATGTTATTGTTATGTCCTGCGAGGTTTAACCCCAACATTTATCAATTAAAGTTTTAAAAAATTTCATCAAAAAATTTCAGACATTACCTTGCTCTAACTAGTTTAGTAACATCTTTAAAGGATTTATTGAGCCTGTCTTTGAAATTTGGCATATTCTAGTAAAGTTATATTTTACTTGGCTAAGGTGATTTGGTGTAGTATCCGTTCGCCATCCCTAGCTTCCGGGAGGCACCAAAAATGCCCAGACAAAACAATATTTTCATTCATTTATCTTAGACGATATATTGACTTATAGTTAGTCTTGGAGCATTGCTTTGAAAACGACCACCTTTTTCAAAACAAACCTTTATAATAATATTTGTTATATTTGATAATTTATCAAATATCGATAATTCTAATCATTGTGGGTATAAAGTTCCTAAGAAATACATCTTTTTTTTTTAAATAAAAATTTTAAAAAATCGGGAAATGAAATATACTTTATATAAATATTTATATCTAAATGTCAAAATCTAACTTGCTTTTGTATATATTTCTAGATTTTCTTGAAATAATATTATTCTTATTAATTTTTTTCTTAGATAAAAATAAATCTTTGAGTTAATTACTTGGGATGAATTTCTAAAGAAAGGAGGAAGCGTGTGTGTCATTCTTTTCATCTAAGGCTATATATATATACATGCGAATATGTAAATAAATTTCCATTAACCAAGGTCATTTTGAGTAAATTAGATTAAAAATAAGTATAAAAATGCAAAAAATAGACTATCGTGAATAGATAGGTGCCAGATGTTTAAAAAATTTCTTGATACTAACACTTATATAAAAAAGAAGTAAAAATAAATTCCTACCTTATTCGTAAAATGAATTGTATAGCAATGAGGAAATAAAAATTTCAACAAAAATGTTTACGATGAGTTGGATAGGTGACTGCAGGCCAGAAGAGTAAGAATAGAGAGGAAGTCAGCCAGTAGGGGACTAAAATAAAACCCCCAATATGTGAAACGTTTCGGCTCTAGATAATGCGATTTTCAGTCTAAAAATAAACACGCTCAATGCATTAATCAATGAGTTGTAAATAGACTTGTTATATTGTACAATATAGTGAGAAAGTATTATGATTGCAATAAAAAGCGTTGTCGAGATTTCAACGGAAATGCAAAAAAAAAAAAAATATTTATTCGTAGGTTACTTAATGCCCATCATACATTGGAGACTTCCCCATTCAAATTAAATATCTCAATTTGGAAATATTTATACCAGTGAAAAAAAAAACAGCAGAAAATGATTTAAGATAAATATAAATATATGTAGCAGATTTTTAAATATTAAAAATTGTGAAAATGTGTTGGCAGAAAGTAATAAAAATAACGTTTTAGGTGCTTAAATAGGCACTTAAAGAAATAAAAAAGCACTATATTAAAATATTTAATTGACAATTAAATTATTATTATCACTTTCAATAGAAAATTAGTTATAATTGTCAGATAGGGTTTTTTGAAAGAAGAAAAGGTTCAAATGGTATGGAAGGTATATGAATGGAGACCACGAGTTATCCGGTCTGAAAATGCCATTACTTTTCTTCCTTCCTCTCATTAAACCCAAGGCTGTGGACCTACCTCTTTACTTTCCTTTATGTTCGCATCTATTATCTTATATTTCTATCCTGATCCACAGGAATAAAAAGTCAAAGAAAAAATATTTTAAAATTAATTTTTATTTGAATAATTATTCTAATTAAAAAATAATTCTAATTTTTTGAAACATGAGCAGAAGAGGTCAACTACTTGTTGGGGGGGGGAACTACTTGTTGGGGAGGGATACTCCTATTTCCAGGGAAATTTTATATCATTAATCATACACACACATTTGTTCCTAACATTTGTTGGTATATATATAGAGGATCTAGATTATTTCCCTAAAAATTCCCAAGCAAACTGATCACATTGTTTTACATACATATACAAAATCGCCAAAAGTTTAACGCGAGAGGCTCAATATCCATTATTGATAATTTATTTTAATAATTATCCGTTTATTTGCCAAGGAATTTAAGGCTTCGTTTGCCCAACCATCTTGAGAGTCCTGTATATCTAAAAATTCATTAATCGAGGCGTAGCAAAAAATAGCATTAATTATCACATTATAATAAATATTAATCACGACTTAATCATCGATATACTAATAAAGAGATAAAAGGAATTATTTTAATAATTGACTTTCAAATTATTGTAAATAGTTGTTAACAACTAATCTAAAAAATAAGTTTCAAAGCGATTATTAAAATACATATTTTATATAAGTAAGGGAAAGTAAAAAAGTAAATATTAAATATTAAATAATGAATTAGAAAAAAATATTCCACTAATTAACATATTTAAATTATTTTATGAATTTATTTATCAATATGGCTATTTTTTTAAAACTTTTTCGGCATCTGAGGTCATTTAGACTCCGTCCTTATTTATTTAAATTAATTGGAAGCAGTATGGGAAGCGAACCATTGACCTTTGGTACGTGAAGCAAGACCTCTAGCTCTGCACTAAGGGACAGGGCAACAATATGGCTATATATGAATTAATTTCCATTATTTATCATTGGTATTAGTGATAATTAGAAATTAACTTAAAAATTAAATATAATAAATTAATTTTTTGTAATCTTTAAATGTGTTTATCATGTGATTCGTTTTCCATCCATTAGCGATGAAATTTATTTAAATTATATTGGCTACAATTATTTTAAATAAATATGGACGGGGTCTATATGGCCTCAGTTGCCAGAAATGATGTAAAATATCTTGTATTAGATTCAAAACAAACTATTGAAAATTAATTTAATAAATGATCTCGAGGACAGTACAAGACGGACGACCGTTTCCGTCGAAAAGGGTCTTTTGCATTTCGCATGCATCGCCATTTAATTCAACCTTAGAAACCCAGGGGCAAATAAACATTCCGTCATTTGTGGCCAAACACTAATAAATTATCTGGCTCACATTCGACTTTAGCATGAGTAAAAGTCGCTCCCGAAATAGCGGATCTCTGTACGTGTCCTCCAGATTCGAGAGTTCAGAGGCTGTCTGGATCAATCAAAGTCCACTAGCCAAGGAGCAAGGATTCGATTAACGGACAGTAGACCTCTGATCTTCCCTGGGCCAATTAGCCATTAAACTGAACATGTCCGTTAAGTCAATCACTTTCAGTATCACACGTACTTTAAGACCCATTATATCCACAATAATTAAGAAGTTTGCAACATTATATTGAAGAAAAGAAAAGAAGCTAGGGGAGATAACAGTAGGATTATTAGTCAGTCCAAAAAAATAAATACCGCACGGAAATAAAAACAATGTTTATAAAAGATTCTTGAAGGAAGAGACGAAATTTAAATGAATTAATTATTTTACAATTATTTATAGTTGTGACGATTAATTTCATTATAAAGCAACATCAGGTTCGCTAAAAGGTAAATAAAGTTTGTTAGAGAAATAACATACTAGGGCTGATAGCTAGGGAGGAGACGAAGCCCTCTGCCCCCGTTTTTTCTCTATTAAAAGCATTTATTGCCATTTTTATTTCCGTCTTTAGGTATTAATTAGATTTTTGAAAAATTTTATAAATTAGTTGTGCCATTATTATATTTATAGTGTATTTATTTTTTTAGTAATGTTCTTAAAATTATTGAAATTTACTTGTTTGAAAAAAAAATTAATAATTATATGTGAACTAAATGAAATGGATAGATTTACATAATAATTTTAAAAAAATCAAAACTGCAAGTAATATTAATCGTTCTGATTTATTATTAGTTAGTATTTAATATATTAAGAAAATAAATATGACGATATCCGTAATTTTTCGTCTATAGTGATTCAATTTAATTTATAATTAATTAATGTTTAAAAAAATAAAATATATTCATTCATTCATTAGAAATAAATATTTGTTGGCCTGTAATATGAAGCAAAGAGGGGGAGGGTGAAATTTTTCAAACAAAAATTCCAAATTAAATATTTATAACATTCGAAGTCATATTCTAGGCTAAAATTAGTTTTTATCGAAAAAAGTTGAAAATACCAAGTGAAGTTTCATATAAAGTAGGCCTTAAAATTGGAATATCGAAAAGATGAGCCTTATCCCGCGTCTAGGTAATGAACGAAATATAAATTCAAAAATACATGATTGTACGTTAAGTGGTCTAAACTTCTATTATTAGTTAGTATTTTATATATTCGTATTTTTTTAAAGTCTTTTCACCTTCTGAGATCAATTAAGATACCATTTAAATTTAATGGTTGCCTATATATATTATAATTTAAATAAATTTTATCGCTCAAGACGGGAAGCAAACCTCCCTCGATCATGAAGCAAGAGCTTTCTTTACCTCCAAGGGACAGGATGTTAGATATATCTATTTTCAATAAAAAGAGATTAAATATTTTGTAATGAAAGATATAAGCTTATTCAAGTAGAAAATAGTTAATCTCTTTTTTTATTTATATCTAATAAACTTAATTTAATATGTTTTAGACCAGCGGTCTTGGATTTCACGGACCACTAAATCCAGAATTTGAAATCCACTAATATGAATTTTTTAAAAAGATAAATAATTAAATTTGTAAAATAATGATCAGACAACTTCCAATTTATTAATATGTAATTCATCTATTTAATATAACAAAATTAAAAATGCTTTCCAGCAAATGTGAAAAATGTAATTTTTTAAACGCTATTCCAACTTTGTAAGTGAGAAATGAGAATGTATTAACAACTTACAGAATTGCCATTCAGAATATAAGAATGAGAATTAGAATATTATTTATCTTTAATTATTAATAAAAAATAAAAAGTGCAAATAATGTCCAGATTTTTCTCCGGACAACCTATTGGCGACCGGAGGACTTGAAGATGCTATTTATAACAAGAGAAAATAAATATAATATTTCATATAAATTTCATTGTTACATTCATCTTCAGTAAGAATCAACACAACGAAAGACATAATTCTTCTTCAACAATATACCTAGATTTTTTATAAGTAAGCAGATTGTTTGCCAGAAATTAATTTAAGAAAAAATCATAAGTTATCGAAGAAGCACAAGAGTTCTTCATATTTTGATAAGGGGCGGTAAAAAAGAAGGTTATCGACCTGTGATATGAATTATAGCTAAGAATCAATCCTCTTGAGTAAATTTTCTACCAATTGATAAAACCCCATTAAAAATCTGTTTTATAGGATCAGGATTAGTGAAGGGACTTAACTTGCTCCTCCCCCCTGCAAAATATTACTACTACAAACTACAAATGTACTATACTATCATAAAAAAAGAAAAGAGAAAAATTAGCTAAATATTTTTATTCAATGAATGTTTCACTCTTTATGTTACATTTAATTTTTATTGTAACTTATAATGTTGTTATTAAAAAAAATGGTAAAGAAAATCCAATGTGAATTGGGCCCCCCCTGCTTTGCTTGGGATTCCGAGTTCAGTGTGGTTGCTGAATTTTAACCAAAACACATTTTTTTTTAAAGTGGAAATGGAATTATACTAGAATTTTGCCAGAAATTCTTTTGTTATTTAAATAAAATAAATGTATATAGTAAAGTAGAGAATGTTGGAAATTAAAATAAATTATAAAATAGTGTAAATATTTTAAAACAAAAGAATTTATCTACAAGATTAAGAGTTTCTAGATTAAAAATAAAATGAAATACTAGTTGAGATAGCGAGAGATGGATTAATTTTCCCATCTTTTTATCTTTCTCTCTCATTTTCATAATGGAGGCGGAAGATTCCTTGAGAATAATGAACCCAAGTCAGGACGGTCCTTTTCCTGTTTTAATTTCAAATGGCTATTGTCTGTTATTCGTGGATTGCGTGGCATGCTGTGCTCATCATCTCCTCCATCTTGTTCGTCTTCGTGGTCGCCATCGCCCATCATTCTTCTCGTTGTCGTCGTCTTTTAGCTGTCGCTCAATTGTCCTCGTCCTAGCTATTTTGCCATTATACACACAAAAGAGCCAGTCGACAATTTTGCCAACTAAGGATTCATTCGCATTCATCCCACAAACATGTAGTGTACTAAATTCTTTCATTTAAGAAGTTCTGTCTGGCTTTTATTAAATACCATCAGATCTCATATGAGATCCATCTCAGGGATTGTTCCTGAATAGGATAAATTCATTCTTTAGATTCCTTTTCACAATTTCATGTTTACAACTGATAGGATTTACCTTTTGAGAGTTGAAATTTATTAAATAATTAAAAAAAAAAAAGTACTTTATTGAATATACTTTTTGCAAAATAAATTTTTTTTTTTACACTTATTTTTTCTTCGACATCGAGTATTAGTATTTTAATTAATATATTTTTTCGCAATCTAAAGTTTTTTATATTAACCTCGTAAATTTAAAAAATGAGGCATTTCTGGGAGAGGAACTGCTCTCACGAGGTTTAACCTAAATACAACACAAAAAAAGCATCTCTTATGAGCAAAAGAGTTTTGAGTTGTCTATATACTTAATTTATATGTTAATATAACCTCGGGCCTAAATCTGGGGAGAACGGCTGGCTTCATCTTCTGCGAGTACTTCATTTTTTTTAATTTACAATTTTACATTTTTACATTTTAGGTCCAAAATTGATTTTTTTTTTAATTTAGGGAAAATAAAATAATAATAATAATAATGAATATAATTTTTTTTTTAACAAAGGTAATATAAATAATTTTTGTAGTTCCGGACGGAAAGAAAACCATTGGCCTTTGGTAAGTGAAGCGAGGCCTCTGCCTAAGCACCAAGGGTCAAGACTAAAATCCAATATATTTATTTATTCCAATTCCTATTTTCCAGATGATTTAATTATATTTTTTATCGGTTTGGCTAGGAATCTGAATCACAAATCTTGGTTTTAAAGTTATAACATTGTCAACACTTTTTACCTCTACCAAAAGAAGGAAACAATCCTTAGGGTTTTTTTTTAAATCTTTTTGAGCTTTTGAGTCTGGACCTCGCCCATATTTATTAAATAGCAGCCAACACAATTTAAATAAAATTTATCGCTCTGTACGAGAAGTGAAACACTGGCTCTTCTCTTACATTCTCTTTAAGGGACAGTAGCCTGCTAAGGGTTGATATCATCTAAAATTTTGTGCTATGCTCACTCCCTATCAGGCGGTTTCACAATTATATATTAAAAAAAAGGGAGTAAATGAAAAAAGAATTGACATTTTATAACTTCATTTTCAGAATGATAAAAATCTACATTGTTTTGCTTTAGCACTGTAAATAGTTAATATTATTGCAAAAACTTTTAATGTTTTTGACAATCATTTATTCAACCCCTTTTATTTAAAAATAAAACTGATAAATTAAGTTTTTGTTTTAATTAATTAATTGTTTTTTCCTAGGTGTAGCTTAAGAATTAATTGATTCTTTTACCAATGTTGATTTGAAATAAGCGGTTTTATTTGCTATCTAATCTGATTCCGACTTGGAACAATCTCTCTCGGACCGTCGGTCGTTCTAGTTCGCGGTAAAAATATCCCCCATTCATCGGTGGCGGCGCGAGCGACGCACACAAACACATCTAACACGAACACACATGCACACACACACACATGAACAGACACTAACACCCTGTCAAGAGCCACAAGACAGACAGATAGACGGAACGTGCAAGCGTGAAGGCGTGCGAGGCTTGCGTGCGTTTTTGGCATTTCAGTTGCTTGCATGCATCCGTACGACGATCAGCAGTCACTGATTAAACATTCGGATATATATTCTTTCACATATATACACATATATATATACAAACACTCACACACATATATTTACTAAAAGATTTAAAAAAACTTCTGGAATTTATCTAAATTTATCAAAGGTGTCAAGTTGGTTTTTTTTAACGAGTGACATTAAAAAAAAAAGTGGAAAATGGTGTGAAAAAAGTGTATTGGACAAAAAATTGTGTGTGATTTTGGATTTATTAAAATTTTTAAAAAATGGGGTTTTTTGTTTTGAAAGGGAACTTAAAGACCAGACAGAAAACGTTGAGGTGATTCATTTGACGCGAGGATGGATTGACGTGTTTTGATTAGTAGGTGTGTGTGAGTGTGCGTGCGTGTGTGTGTATGTGTGTAAGGACCGGGATTTCCCTCCCGATACTCTTGCTGGCCAGGTGTGCGTAAAGTCAACTAGTGCCGTGGCTCATCGTTGGGGTTTGTTTTCGTGTCTGATCCTGGGGCTTTTCCCGTTAACAGCTTCAGTCATGGCTCCCGGGACGTCTTCAATGCTTCGGGCAAGACGCCGGGATGCAAATGTCAAACCGAATCGTCGTCTCGATCGGAAGTCTTCTCGGGGGATGCTCTATGAGAATGAAGAGTTACGAATGAGAACAATTACCATCAACGCCGAGGTTGAGAGAGGTAAACGCCTTCGGGCAATAGTCTTTCTTCTTTAGGAATAAGTTTATTTAGATAACTTTTTAGATGTATCAGAAACAAATGAGTCTGGGACAAAGGCCTGGCAGGAAATGTTAAAATAGAGTATGAGGATATCTGCTGCCCAAAAGGTTTCTTTAATTCTTAAGAAATATCCTTTCGCTTATAAAAAGATAAATTGATTTTCTTGGTTCTGATTATTTTTTAGAAAATAAGCAATTTAAATCTAATTCTAGAATTATTTACTGTATATTTATTTTGTCTTGCAACTATCATAGCTACAAGTTAATCGAAAAGTATTTTAATATCTGTTTTATTAATAAGATAAAGATGAAAAATTTTTAAATTTGAATAAATTCTTTTACTTAAATTCCTAACTAGTATCCATTCTTAAATAAATCACTTGGTAAGAAATTAATTTTTTTAAATTTTATCGTAAAAGTAATATCGCCAGTAATATGAAATGTTGACAACAGCTCTACTTTCTAGTTAGGTAATTTGGGGTCTTTTGAGTGAAAAATGCCCTTTAGTTAATAAAAGGATTCTAAAGGTTAGTCAAAGAAAAAAATAAAGAAAAATTTAAAAGAATATTTTTTTCAAGTTTCAAGGCTTTGGGCCTAAGGGAAATGCATACTGCATAGCAAAACTAAATATATATCTAGTTTTGTATCGTCAATTTTACGTTTTTGGATTTAAAGGCCCTTGAAATATAAAGATTTTTAGTATCATATTATTTTCTCTCAAAAAAGAAAGTGAATCAATTTGACGGTGTGTTCATAAGTCGATGTACCAGCTATAAATAAACTAAGAACTAGTCCCAAACCATGTTATCAATTTTTTTTGATTGATACCTCAATCAAAATTTATTTTCCAAACTCTCATTGAGATATCGTGGATTCCAGATTTCTAAGCCAAAAAAATTCTTTTTATAGATACATTTAGTTATTAATTATATTTCTGATTTTCTTAAAAAATAAAATTGATAACTAGTTAATAATTTATTTAAACAAATAACATTAAATGGTTCTTTAACTTGTCAAAATATTATACGACAAACAGACAAATCTCTTTAGACTCTCAATCTTACTTTTGAAGAAATAAATATAAATAATAATAAAAAATCATAAAAATGGAAAAAACCAAAAAAAATTTCATATTACTAGTTGATTTATTATTTACATGATATATTCACATTTTTTTCTTCAAGAGAGAACTGTCAAAGCTCCTATTTATCATTTCTTAAAATTAACTTCGTTGTAGTCAGTAGAGAGAGGGTGGTTTCTGGTGACATGAAAAATATCTAAGAGATACGCCTCTTCTCACCATTTTATTTTATAGCTTATTGAATATGTCTGTAATCATTGAATCCTAGTTGTTTTAAATTCCATTATTTCACTAATAAATGAATAAATTCACTCGCCAATTTAATGACAAAAACGAGTTGAATATGAGTTTTTATATAATTACTGATCATTAAAAGCTTATAAAATATAAGGATACATTTCAATAATTACAATGAAAGCTATTTAATTGAGGAGTAATTTTTATTAATGAGCTTAATATAATGAACCTGCAAACCGAGTTTCGATGCAGTGATAACTGACAAAATTCATTGCAAAATAATTTAAGGGAGCTTCCCAAGAGATCGAACAACTGACATTCAGAACGTTGAATTTTGAAATTTTATTTATAGAAAAAGCATATAATTTACAAATGTAACTCTGTAGATGTTTTGCATTCAAAAATTTTGAAAGGTTTAGTAAATCAAAATCGAAGTTCCACGTATCTAAAAAAAAAAGCTGTTTAAACGATTTCGTTTGCGTATGCAGACAAAAAGTAACTTAAAGGCCTTAAATGTTTGAAAAAAATTCATATATTTTTATCCCTAAACTCTTCTCGATCATACAATAAATAAACAAAAAATTTAAAACAAATATTTTCTTATTATTCTAAGCTATTTAAATTAATATTCTTATTGGTTAAAACAGATTCAATATTTTTTAGAGTATAAACATATATGACCCTGATTTTAATTAATTCTTTACAAAAATAAATTTCCCAATCGAAGATATGTATATTAATCTTTAATATTTTCTTATTTATTTTTAAATCGTTCTTGTTTGTATTTCTTTCCATTTTATGTGTGATTTATGACGATATCATATCATAACTAGAACTGTTCATTTCGAATGTAGTCCTATTTTTTGATACACTATATAGAGAATAGATAATAAATTATATTTTCTAATAATTAAACAACTTATTTAACTGGTGGAAGTTCCTAATAACCAACCTGATTAAGAATTTCTCTTTACAATATTAATTCACTAATAAATTTTTTCATTTCATTTGGACCGTATAGGCCCACCTACCGGGTTCCCCGTTTATTTACCCGAGGTGCTTACGTGTACGGAGA
>JAAAKE020091044.1:0-20758 GCA_010014785.2 Anisolabis maritima | reverse complement strand
AAAATTTTATTTCAATTATTTTTTTTTTTTTTTCTCCCCCCCCCCCCCCCCCCCCCCGGTCAGGAATCTCTTTTCTAAAAATGAAGTTTTTTTTTTTATTTATGTTTATAGTCATTTGGTTTTTACTATCATTTAGACTTATTATATAAATTTATATAGAAGGACGTACTATCCCGTTCCTCGGGGACTTAGATTAAATTAAATAAATACATATATTTAGATTATTAAAATTTTGATTAATTAATTTTTATATTACATATTTTATTTTAAATGGGACGGAAAGTAATCTACTATACATAGATTAGTGAGGCGCTCAGGGACAAACATAAATTTTAATTTTTAAATAAGATGGATAAGGTGAATTAATAAGGAGGCCGTAGTTTTTAACAATGTAGGAAGGAGCAAGCTTCTCTCCTAACTGCCTGCTCCTTCCTACATTACCTGACATCAACACAAATTCTAAACACAGTGAGTGCATGGCCCAGAAAGAGGCAGCATTAAAAGAAGAAGAAATTTATGTTCCTTTTTTATTTTGAAAGTGGTCTAAAATCATTTTCTATAAAAAGAGTTTATAATAATGAGAATATTTATTTTAAATCAATTTACAGCCCATTTGTTCAAATTTCCCTCTCTCCCCCCCTCCCCCTCCCAAAATAATATTCACTTACAGTGTATGCAGATTCAATGTATAAGACAATGAATCTGAAGATAGAGTTGATGTATATTACAATACAAAATTATATATAACATAAATAAAGTATATATAGATAAAATAATGCTCATCAGCAGTCATATGGCGAAGTATAGAATGAATAAAAATTATTTATCTATTACAAGCAAATAAAATAAATATTGGCAATCAACGATCTTGATGAGATCGCTGACCCATAATACAAATATAAATTATTATAAAAAGCCAAAATCTTATTAGGTCACAAAACGTGTATTTTCGTTGAAATCTCGACATCGATCGCAATACTTACTTTCTCACTAAATATTTAATATATAGATGTAAGAAAAAGGAAAAATTTCCACGATGAGATGAGTGGCTGAACACAGATCAGAGATATGTGAAAAGGGAGGAAGTCAGCCAAAAAAAAAAAAAAAATTAAAGCCGAAACGTTTCATTATTTTTGGGAGTTTTATTTCGATAGAGGCTACCCTGCTGGCTGACTTCCTTCCTTTTCACATATCTCTGAAAAAGGAAAAATATGTATACACTCTAATTACAGAATATACCAATTATATATACAATAGATCCTAATTTGAAAATGAATACATTGTACAAAAAAAAAATGTGGAGAGGAAGAAAGTGAACATTGCGTCTATTTATTATCTATACACATGATAACTCTAATATCATATAATTAACTTTGAAACAAGAGATAGCAAACCAAACTTTCGAACTTGGAAATATAATTTAATCTTAACTATCCCAAGGGATTGCGTTGAAAGGCATATGCATTATTTATTATCTATATTATAGACTGTCTATTTTTCGAATTAAATATGATTATATGAGCTTGATATTTAAACAAAGCGTTGTATATATTTTGCTCAATAATATCTATTTATCATCTTTTTCCATATGTTCTTGTGTATTTTTTTTTAAATTATTTTTATAAAATATACTAAAATATGTTTTTTGTCCTAGAAATTTTTTTTTAACATATCTTGTCTTTATGTGTGGAAATAATACAGAAAGGAAATAAATATTACAGTAATATTAGAAGAAAACAGTTTAATTACCAAAATAAAACTAATTTTTCAGTGCATATACCATTTCTCTGCTCCGTGCGTGCGTGTTCGTGAACCGAAGCAAAATTTGTTCGCAAATGGTGTTCGTAGACCGATTTGTTCGTGAACCAAGACGTTCGTGATCCGAGATATCACTGTAATTGATAAATAATTTTTATTCATTCTGAAGACCTCGCCATATCGGTGCTGATGAGCATTATTTTATCTATGTACATTCTACATATTTTATATATATTTTTGTGTATTGAAATATATTTACAACAATTTTATCTGCAATTTTATTGTCTTATACAGAGTCTGCATATACTGTACGATATAAATTTATACTTATTTTGAAAAGTTGCTGTATTTTTAATTGTTGGCGCTAATTTGAGCTCTAGTGGCTGAGGGTGGCGTTATTTAATTAAAGCCGAAACGTTTCATATTTTGGGAGTTTTTCGTATTTCGACAGAGGCTCTTCTACCGGCTGATTTTATCCACACATTTCTGATCTTCGCACTATCATCGTATAGATGAAAGACTCAGGGGCTCACTTCTAGAGAGTACGTGAATGGCTACTATGAGTTACCCGAACTAAGACTGCCGTTTCTTTTGCTACCCTGTTAACCTTCCTCCCAAATTAAATCTCACACTGCAACAGTCTCTTAGTCGGATTTATATATTTTCATTACCATTCCGTTTCATAATGCATGGGTCCTGTGAGGGTACATACTGTGATACTTTCTCCTTCATTTATTTAATTCTTTTTTACTCTTATTTAGTTTGTGATATATTTTTTTATTTCATTTTCCTCTTTTTTTAAATTAATTTAAAGTCATGTTTGGCATCAAAGATCATATTTGCCTATATATACAATATTATAATATATAGAAAAATTCTTATCAATGGCTACCGGTGGACGATCAACACTTGTTTCTCGAAGGCCACCTATCCGAGATTCAGCAGTGCTTGGCCTTATTGGCAAGATCTTGATGGCTGTTTTTTTTTACCTCCTTTACGATTTACTCTCTAGTGATTGTTGTACTATATTATCCAGGTATCAGGGTCGTCCGCATATATTCAGGTGGAGGCAAAATAAAATTATTTCAGTTAAAAAGCAAAAAAATCATAAAAATAACAAATAAACTAATATATAAGTTACTCATCTTTAAAAAAATATATATATTTCTTTAGAAATTTTAAAATAAACTTTACTCGTTAATCACAGAGGGCAAACGGACTGAATGGTCTCAAATAAAAATAAAATTTTTAAAAATATATTCTTATTTCCTCAAAAATTAAATGTTTATTTATTTTGCCTATTTCATTTGATTCTCTTCGTTACTTATTACAACATTGACATATAATTTTCTCTTTTGTTTAAAATGAGATTTGTTATAAATAAATAAAGTAAAAAATCATAAATCGCCATCACTAATCTCAAACACTTTTATGATTATAATTTGTGGAATTTTTTAATCCGGCAGGTGCATCCCCCTTCCCCCCTCCCTCCCCCATTCGGACGCTCATGCCAGGCATATTTATTTATCCCAAGTGGTATCCAAATGACTTAAATAAAGTTTCATCTGATTGCCTGGAATCTGAACCAAGATCCCTTGATTTTATGGTTATCAATATTGACAATATCTACTCGATAATTATATTAATCTGTGATGTCGGATATTTATCTATCCAAATATATACACAAAACATATGTTGTGTACTCTGATCCTTAAATCAGAGGTAAAGGTCTTGCCAAAGGTCAGTGGTTGGCATCCCGTCCCAAGTGACAAAATTTATTTAAAAATAAACTCGTTACAGTTTTACATTAGTAGTATTAAAATATTATATTAACCGATTAATTTATTAACAACATGAAATAATATTGGCTACCAATTGGTTTAAATAAATATGGATAGAGATGCCGAAAAAATAAAAAATAAAACTAAAATATATATATATATAAGTGAGAGGAATATACCCAACATTGCGCATGGTCCCCAGAGTTTAAATTACTGTTTTATGAGAGAAATTTGAATTATTTTCAAGAAAAAATAATGAAAATCAAAAAATTAAAAAAAAATTAATTTAAAAAATGCCTAAAAAAGTAGATTATTGCAGGTTTTTTTTCCAGCTCCGCCACTCACCGTTCTCGAGAAATATTTAATCTTTTTAGTTCCTAAAAAGTTGGAATAGAAGAACCATCCAAATCTGGCTGAAATATTGTTTAGATACGAATGATAAAGAGAGAGAGCACTTTCCATTTTCAAAAACTATATTTTGCACATTACTAGTCTTAAAATATTATATGTTAGTTTAATCGATTAATTTATTATCAAGATGAAATAATGTATTTATTTATTTATTGATTATCTAGATGGAAGTGCCTTGCAACCAGCTGGTGTGCTCTGCCCCGTGTTTGGGGACGCCCTGTACCTCATGGGTGAGTGTAACTCGGGCAGACAAACAAAGCCAAACAAACAAACACCCAGTTGCAAATGTAGATTATACAGGAACGTTAATTAAAATAATTTCAAAGGATCATCACAACATAAACAAAAGAAATTTCATTACATCAACTTATTTATTTATTTTTATTAAACAAAAACCAAAGAACCACCCAGTAAAGGGGAGATTTTCAAATTCGTTTGTCTATTTTTTTTTCCTTCGTTTACTTTATTTAGATTGAATAAATAAAATGGATGGTAAATTTTTTCTATCTGATATTTTAAAAGGTCAAATTTGCATTTTATCGAAAAAAAAAGCTAACTAAACAGTCTCTATCTAATGAAATTTTAATAGTTAAAATAAGAATAAAGTGTCCTTAAAAAAATATAAATTGATTTCAATCTAGCCTTTGACAAAAAAGGAATTATAAAATTTCAAGTAAAAACAAGTTCATATGATGTTAATAAATAAAAAAAAAAAAATTGAAATGAATATAAATGAAAAATAAAAAACAAACAAAAGATTTTGAAAATTTTGAATTTTTTCTAAAAAAAAAATTTGTTTAAAACAATTTCTATTGATTGAATTTTACATTTGGAAAAGAATGAAGGTATTCAAAGAATTTTCTAAAAATACAAAAAAAAAAAAAAAGGTTACAGCCATTTAAAGCGATCCGCCCTTAAATAGCATCAGTGATCCTTCTGCAACCAATTTTTCAATTTCATGCTTTTAAATTTAATGTTAAATATCATCCATTAACGTAGATATTTTAACAAGTTGCGTGCGACCCACTTATTGTTTAAAACAAATGTATGTGTTGCCAAAAAAAAAAAAAAGCTTAAGTATATCTATGCTTTACTTCGATTATAATTGATATGCAACACAGAAATTTAATGGGGGTTTCGATTCGTCTAGAAAACTAACCACGCATGGGCCGTTAAAACATCTGCACATGCGGTGAAGGGCAGTTATTTATTTCCCTAACGCCTTTTCTGGGGCAGATCAAGAGCAATGAATCAAAAAAAGCCATAACCTAAAAAAAATTATTTTTGATTGCTCTCAAGCTTCGACAAAATCAAATCAAGAATTTATTTAATAACCCTCTCCTTTACTATTAGAGCAGAGGATTAAAGATCAGTGTTGTGAGCATTAAAAATTTTTCAATTATTGTCTACCGATTAATTTAATTTTCCTAATTTCACATAATATTATTGAATGATGTAATGAAATGGAATAATGATGTGATGGTTTAATCGCCCTGTATATTTATTTATATGGCACATGAAACACCACTTTAATGATTAAAATTATCTCGCTTCTCACTTTTTAGAGAATAATCCACTTCTCAGCTCTTAATTTATTAGTAAAATGATTTCATTTCGCTTTAAACTATTCAACTCATCTTAGTCCTTAACTTCTAAGTACTTATTTGGCTAGTAATCACCACAGCACAAACCACTTGAACACGAAGGATAGCTATTAAATTTTAATCATTTTAATGGAAATAGATGGATTTAATTAAAAAAAAAAAATATTTTTTCCTTTCCTATATCAAATCAAGTAATGGTGAAGGAAGTAGAAGGCAGATTGCAGCAAATGAAAGAAAGCCCTTGGATGCCAAAAGCCGAACGCACTAAATTTTTTCCTTTCGAACTAAATTTATTCCTCCATCGTCAGTTATTTAGGCTAATATGCCCAAAGGTGTCATAAGATATTCTGCATAATTAATTCACAACAATGTGTATATGTGTACATATATATTTTATTTTATATTATTGTGTGTCATATCATTGTTGTGTGTTAATTATGCAGAATATCTTATGACACCTTTGGGCATATTAGCCTAAATGACTGACGATGGAGGAATAAATTTAGTTAGTGTGCGTTCGGCTTTTGGCATCCAAGGGCTTTCTTTCATTTGCTACAATCTGCCTTCTACTTTTCTCACTCCAACAGCAACAGCTACTAATCAGTCAAATCAAGTATTGTATGATATATGGAAAAGTAAAATAATTGAAATAATAATTTATATATTTATTTTAGTCTTTTCTGAGGTCATGTAGACATTTATAATATTTATCAAATACAAATTATTCATACTTTATCAAATCGCGCTAATTACAAACACAAATAATTAATTAATGTTTACAAATTCCCTTTGATAAATTTGGAATTTGCATAAATTAACTCCTTCCAGCTTTTATTATTGTTGAAATAATATAATTTAAGAAAGACATTTCTTCAATAAATAATCTTATTTGCAAATTAAAAAGATATCCTTACATATTGAAAATTTGGAGTGATAAAAACTTCTCAAAGCGCTTGAAATTTGCGACGTTTCGGATAAAATTATTCATCCATCTTCTGTCATTGTTTCTTGTGGGAGATTCTATCGTAGTTTTATCCTCATTTCAAATGGACATTTGATTTCACTAAACAACTATTAAAATTATAAATTATACATCGCCATATTCGGAACAAAAGAATCTAAGCAATTGACCAAAGACTCAACACTCACACACTAATGAGATTGAAACATCTTTCATTTTCATAAGAAACACTGAGTGAAGATGAATATATTTATCCAAAACGTCTTATATTTCATGCGACTAGAGAGGCCTTTATTTGGCTGCCGGGGTCCAGGCCGATCACACCGTTGTCAACTAGAGCTATTGATATTTAATTTATATTGAAAAGTTTATTAAATATTTTAAATCTTGATCTTAAATCCTTGAATGATTCTCAAATTAATTAAAATTTAGAAAATTTTCGATTTCAATAATTGGAAATCATGAAGAAATTTATATTGGTTGAAATATTCACTGACACAAACCACGACGTAACGTGAGTGGGATTTTCATATTTTTCATTCCTTGATTTAAAGTATTCATTTATTTATTACATTTGTCTTTCTTTAAGGAGGAATGATGTCCCTTTCAACTGAAGAAATTCTACCAGTGTAAAGTACCAATCAACATATCGTTTAAGATAATCATTTTGCCAGATGATTAGTTTATGTTGGTTGGGCATAATTCGCGTCCCCTGGACTCGAACTAGGGTTTTTCACTTTCACAGCGGACGTGCTACCTTTACACCAGGACGTCTGGCCATTAAACACATCTCAATCCGTTTGGAAACCTTACGTTTTGCTATACTATCAAGCAAGCCCGATTGAAATTAATATCACAATAACTATATAGTTAATAACTCACAAGGTTCCAAATGGGTTGGTCTAAGATACGTACTGGGGAAGTATTAACTCAGGGAGAGTGATCTGCCTCTGCTGTTAATTAAAAATTTATAAATAAAAAAGGAGAATTTAATGTTTTAAATTGATAAATAAATAAAATTGAAAATTTTTTAAATAATAAAAATTTTACAAGGAATTCATTATAATTATATAAATAACAAAAAAAATAATAATAATTTCATATAAACTTCGGATTTTTTATAAAAAAAAATTAAAAAAAAATGTTATAAAATTTTACAGGAAAAATAAATAATAATTAATAGGGAGATGAGATGGGAAAAGCGCTTTACGAAATTGAGGGGCCGTTATTAGCCGGGTCGAAGATGATGTGTCGACCATGAGGGCTGGTGATGGTGTTGGTGGATTCGGGCTCGACGGCGGGTGTTCTACCATTCTACCATGGTAATGATGGGGTGTTGTGATCCGGTTGAGTCCATGGTGACTCTTTTTTTTACTTATTTAATATAAATAATATAAATTTAATATAAAATTCTTTGAATTCCTTTTTAAAAACAGTTATTATTAAAGTAAAAAAAAAAATTATTAATAGAAATATTTATCATTAAATTTCCCTTTTCTAAAATTATAAACAAAAACCAAAATGACCTGGGTCATTGCGAACTGTTTTTATTATCACTTGGCTTTATCCGGCGATTCCTATCTTCTTAATTAAATACATCAGCCATCACAAAAAAATCCTTTAACTAATTCAAATATTTTGTCCCTTACGGTCTTCCCATTGTAAAATTTTGTATTAATGGATACTTTATTTTGGTTTATATAACGAACATATTTTACATATCGGTACATGAATTTCATTTTATATAAAGAAGAGGAAAAGTCGACAGAGAGAAAATTAATCTCTTTATTTACTGAGAACATGAAAATAATTTTAAAATGATGGATGGATGTACAGAGAGAGAGAGAGCCATCAGAGTAAAATATAAATACGTTGACATTTGTCCTTATGAGTTGCGTGATTTTATTTTTTGAAATCTAAATCAAAATTGTTTCAATCTTAAATGCCCCCCCCCCCCCTCCATCTGTCTTAATTAAATTGTGATTTATTGTTGGCTCTTGGAATCCATCTTATTTTATGGGTTCTACTTAAAAGAAGGAACGAGGCGAGAGAGAGAGAGCAATTCAATTCTAATATAAATTTCAAATTAAGTATTAAGTCGTGTGTATTGAACAGCTCATTTTTTAGCACTAATTTTTTTTTTCCTTTTTCTCCCTTCTCTGCTCTTTTAGTTTAATTTTCATTTTTTTTTTTTTTTTTCTCAAGTAAAAATAAAGCATCTTGAGTAAATATTAATAATAATAAAACCTTTTAGCTAAAGTTCATTTTTTTTAACAAACAGAAAAGATGCATGAATATGTTTATTTTTTTTAATATATCAAAAAAATTTCAATTTTCTTCGAGAATAATTATTTTCTCTTAGAGAAAACTCTATTTTATTTTTTTTTATATTTCATTTAAATTTTAATCCAAAAATAATTTAAAGCTCGGGAGCACAAACCGTAGTTCAAGGAATGAAGTAGATAGAGTAGAGTTCACACAAGCAGCAAGATATTATATATTTATATATTTAATGTATTTTTCTCCTTTTTTTTCATTCTCGAAATCACGTGAGGCGATCAAATCAACACACCTTTTCGATTTATGAGCGGGAAAGGAATCTAGCCTGTGCGTGACTTCTAGCATGGGATGTCAGGAAAGGGAAAACGGCCTCAAAAGCTCTGGTTCTTCCCTCGTTTAGTAGCAAACAGCGAGTCAGCCAGGTTTTTACTTCAGCTACTCATAACCGCGTGATGTCAACGGTGGTAACGCTTCCTGATTCTCCGCCGATAGTTCAATACTTTTGTAAATAAATTTTAAATTGAGTATAAAGTGTATGCCTATTTGAATTTTTTAAATCTTAGCGACCTGAAAGACACAAAAATATTATGATTATTTCCAAATTTCGCCTTCTCTTCTACTTGACAAAAAAAATTTTATAATGTTATATTTCTTTGTTTATAATTCTCTTAAAATAAATTCAATTTCCTTTCATCTCAAATAGAGATATCTAGAACGAGCGACTATATACAGTACATGTATTATTATTTCATAGAGTATCTCTCGTTTATCTTTTATGAGTTATATTCTCTATTACGTGGAATTAATAATTATTAGAGGGGACGAAAATGAAGATTTATTGAAATACCAAAACAAATGCACTACCATATATCATAATGCAAATGGAATCTTAGTGTAACTCGTTGCTGTTACCAAAAAGGGTTCATTAGTTTGCAAATACCATGGTAATAATAATAAAAATAATAATATTCATTTTATATCTCTAAAATATTATTATTTCGATTTAGTCCAAGGGGCGTTTGATAAGTCAATGAATTTGAAATGAAAAAATTCGTTTTATGAAAATGTCAATTATTTAACTTGCACTGTTACATTTTGTAGTTGATTTTTAACTCATTTCCCCTGAGCTACAGATCTGAAACACAATGCACTGGAGTAAAAACAATTTCAAAAAATTATTTAAAATTTAGATTCGGTACGAGTGCAGCATCTCGAGAGGGCAGCGCAGAAACCTTTCCGATGTTTAGTCATAAAATAAAATAGAGGTAGAAGTTTCGCCTCACGTGCCAAAAGTCAGTGGTTCGCTTCCCAGCCTGAGCGACAAGAATTTATTTATATTATATTGGCTACCAATTAATATAAATAAGGACGGAATTTAAATAGTCTCCGGTGCCGAAAAAGACTTTAAAAAAAAATAATTTTTCCATAATATTGTTGAATATATTTGTCTAATTAAAATAAAAGCGCTCACTGAGACTTCATTATCTATAGAAGACGAAGGAAAAGAATGCCAAGAGAAAAATAAAATAATTAATTATATTTCTGGTCCATCTAACAATATTTTATATGTAATACAGTGATTTGTATTTTTTAACAATTTTTGGCTTTGAGGAAGGGCGTGACTTCCACCAGAAACGTCGACCAGAAATATAATTGTTTATTTTCTTCGGGCTGCATTATTTTTTTCTTCGTTTTCTACATCGAATACAGTTATAATTTATAGGAAATTAAATAATATTTTCATTTAGCATCCCACGCTTTTATTTTAATTAGCCAAGTATATTCATCAATTATAAGGAAAAGATTAATTTATTTTTTTAAGATCATTCTTAAATAAAAAGTTTTTTTTTTTTTTTTTTTTAATATTTTACTTTTACATACATGTATTAAGAGAAGTCATACATATTGTAATTGCTATATTTTAGCATAACCGCCTCTTTTTCATTTTGAATTTTTTTCCAACCATCCCTATATTAATATTTGAAAATAGAAAAAGTCGCACGGGACTAATTGAATAGAATAGCATGGAAGAAGAAGGGAGCAGCACTCGTAACGTAATTTATTTCCGAACAAATTTGTAAATTTGAATATAACTTAAAATTCAAATTTTATTATTAATCTCTCAGTCACATTCGAAATTTGCATTTATAATAATAAAATCAAACAAGCTTCACCAACGAGTACATGGATAGCAACCACGATTTACCCGAGCTAAGACTAGAATTTCTTCTGTTCTTTCTCTATGTGTCTTCCCTCTCCAGGTTTGTTTGTTTTTCTCTAGGATTATTTTTCATATCAATTTATTTAAATAAATATGCCCTACTTTGCATTACAGGTGTGGTAGAAAAAAACATAAAAGCCCCTCTTAGATAGATCCTTTTGAAATTTTTTAAAAAAGCATCTAAAAGAAGGAAAATATCAATCAATAAACAATCAGTTTCTGACCGATCAAATTCCCTTCAGATATGTGATCAGAGAGAATGTCTACATTAAGACCGAAGTATTTGTCAATTATTTATTATAAACTATTTTTAGTTGAGAAAACCATTAAATAATTATTAGGGGGTGGAGATGACAATTCAAATAAAATTTTAATTTCAAGGATTTTTTTAGCTGAATATCAAAGAAGAAGCCCGCTTCAGATTTTCCCACCCTAAAATTTGAAATACCTAATCGAACTTAAAGCTCCTTTCAAATGCAGGAAATATTTTTTCATTATATATTTAAGATTGCAGTGTAAAAAAAGTTTCAGCAAAAAATTTGATTATTATTTGTGACTTCCTAACAAAAAAAAAAAAAAAAATAACATAAATGGCTGTGTCTGTGAATAAAATACAAAAATCAATCTCCCGTGACCAAATACTGAACAAATCGTCTCTTTAAAGAACTTGATCTGTCGGACTCTGACTTCGTATCGAACACATTGAGATTTATCGAATTTATGAAATTAATTTGATTAGCTTTAGTCCACTGGATGTGGGTCTCTGGATTAAATGATTATAAATGGTTCTTAATTTTATCTTCCTTTTTTCTAAGGGATCGCTCTTCCTATCGTCTCCATTTATTTTCTTATTTTGCCCCGATCAGCACATCTTTGAAGCCCAGCTATCTCATTCGTCTATAAAAGTTTCTTCAGAATATTTTATAAATATTTTTTTTAAGAAAAGCCAGCTATCCAAGTTTCTTTCGAAGGTATTTAATATAAAGTGAAATTTTCATCATGATGGTGAATTTCACAAATTTTGGTCAACATTTTTTTAAAATTTATGAAAATCTCTCCAGGTAAACACTTAAAAAAAATGACTAAGTTTCTTTAGAAAGAAAATTTTTTTTTTTAATAAAAAAAAAAAGATTGAACTTACTATATAAAAAAGTCTGAAGAAAATTTTTTACTGCAATTAGTAAAAGAAAGATGCGTGGCGGCAAGGGGCAACATAAATTTTAAAAATCTAGCCAGAGCAAAATAAGAAAATAAATGGGGACTCTAGGCCCTAGGAGAGTAGCCTTAACAAAAAGGAAGATAAAAATTCCGGATGAATATATAGATATGGGGGTCTCAGAGACCAAAATATTTTTATAAATCTCAAAAATTTCTACATCTAGAACTAGCCGAGGGTAACAGGGTGACCTCCAAGAACCCAAATGCCACTTGGTGGATTCTTTGAATAAAAGCTAATTCTATTCTCCTTTTATTATAAAAATATATTCTTCCAGTGAAACTCGATTTTTATATGTACATATTCGTATTATGTTTTTGCAACTTTTGATTGTTTATATCGCGACTCAATCAAAAAACCCACCTCAATCAAATGGCCACCTGCAATCCATCCTTTCAATAGGAGAACTATTAAATAAAAAAAAATGTAATAGTTGAAAACGTTCCCTTCTAAGAGATTTGCTATCACTTTGGAGTGATCTTACTTTATTAATTATTATTTTGTTTATTATTTATTTATTACTTATTTATGACCTACGCACAGGCACAAGATAGCAAATCTACAAGGGATCGTTTTCAACTATTACAGTCCGTTTTGAAAAAGTTTTTTGCATTTGAAAGGATAAATTGCAGGTGTTTTTTGGATGAGTCGAGATATAGGCCATCAAAATTTGCTAAAACGAATATGAAATATATACATATAAAAATCGAGGTTCACTGGAAGAATATATTTTTATAATAAAAGAAGAATAGAACTAGCTTTTATTCAAATAATCCAACAAATGAGGTTTCAGTCCTTGGTTGTTACTCTTGGCAGATTTATCTGGTCCGTTATGTAAAAATTTTTGAGGGCCATAAAAATATTTTGGTCTCGGAGACGCCTACGCCTATATATTCATCCGGAATTTTTATTTTCATTTTTATTAAGGCTATACTTCTAGGGCCTAGAGTCCCCATTTATTTTCTTATTTTACTCCAGCCATGATAGTTTTTAAATTGAATGTAACAGATAATAGAATCGATCCTAATTGAGTGTATAATCGATTATTTTGCCTAGCCCTAGTTGCGCTCAGGCAATACTCTCCAGTGGTCGTTTTTTCTTGACCCCTGGTTCCCTCAATCACAGACATCTCCTCCTAGACTTGCAATAGAAAGGCGATAAGAAATTCCAGATTACAGCTCGGGTAATGCATGGCTCACATACTCGTCAGATAGGAGCTTCTAAATATCCTTGTATAGCAAAATCTAGAAAATGCTCCTCTTCAACTTTTCACTCTTTTAACTATCAAAATCCTCTTTCATTTTAATTTAATAAAGTGAAATTTAACTCAAGAATAAATTTGTGGAAGCTATAAAAAGAACATCTCTTTCATGTACTTAGGTATATTTATCTTAATAATTTACTAATACGAAACAAACTCTCACATTATATTCAAGTATCTCTTTCTTAAGTATAGAGAAATTTTAAGATAGAATTTTAATTAAAAGCTCTCTTCCTGCCTCTTCTTTAGATTATTATTTAACGACGAAGAGTTTAGGATTATTATTTATTTAATTAAGGCAAATATAAAATTTGTCAAAAGGATTTGCTTCATTATACGTAGTATAAAAGATCATTAGAAATTTCATCTTCTTTACTATCTTTCAATTATTATGATATTCAAAAGTTTAAGTTTAAGTTTATCGTCTCTCTTATCTATATATCGCTAAAGCAATTTTTTAACTGTGCATGGAACATTAATAGGAATATTTCATAAGTGAGATTTTTTCTCAGAGAAGTTGACACCTTTTTTATGAGAGAAAGGGGGGAGGGGAGAACTTTTGACGTTTTTCTGAAAAATAGACCCAACTTCGACTAAATTTGGCAACTTTAAGAGTTTGATAAAAAGTGACAAAATAGAAAGAATTTTCTGTCCCGAAAAGCCCAACGAACTGCTTTATCGCTTTTATCTAAATAATATTATTATTATATATTACTAACATTGTCAGTATTCAAAAAAACAAAATTTTTTGATAATTTTAGGGCCTGAGGATCTCAACTGACGCCCAAATCAAAGTCAAACAAAGATACAAATTCTCTATCCCTCACTTTTCAAATTCTGTGGATATTGTAATCACGGATAGTGTCATCCTCCACCTTTCCCCCGACCCTCTCGAGAGGTTAAAGATATTGACATTGTCAGTATTGATAACCTTAAAAGCCAAAGGGTGTGTGTGGGTTCGGATCCCAGGTGATCCGTTGAAAATGTATTTAAATCAATTGGATACCCATTGATGTAAATAAATATGCCTGGATTACATGTCTCGAAATTAATATATATTATATAACGTTTAAAATCTCTATGCCAAAGAAACTTAAAAAAAAAATTGTTTACAATAATAACTCAGGCCCAAAACAAAATTACTAAATTAAGAAATTTCCTTATTATAATCAAATTTTGGTTATTGTTATCAATTCTGATGCTAGTTTTTAGAAAATTCCAACAAAATAATCCTTTGTTTTCAAAAAACTTTCGTAACATAATTAATGCTCTACAATAGAAAGGGCTTTTCCCAGAAGAATAACATAAGAATCGGTCGTATAGGCATTCACAAGACGTATAGGATCAATTTTTATTTGTATGTTGTTAATAAAGTATGTAGATGTGTGTAAATATAAGGACCTAGTTTGCATTATGTATATCCAGACCTATTTATTTAGGTATCCAATTAATTTAAATAAATTTTCGTCGGATCCGAACCCAAATCCCTTGGCTTTTAAGGTAATCAAATAGTGACAATGTCAATTCCTTTAAACTCTCGGTCACGGGAGGGGGGGGGACTCTCAGCTGATTATTGTTATCAAAGGTTAGTGGTCGCAGAGTGATCACAATAAGCGGCATCTACTGGATTAAATTTTTTTTTTACATAATTGTGGGAGCATATGGCTCCTCTGCATGCCAACCAATAAATCCAGGACTACACAAGGAAGCATCAATATTTTGAATTATTATGTTTACCCTTGGAGTTTATTTATTGCCTGATTTGGAAACATGTACAATACGTCATAATTCGGTAATTAATGTATTTATCTTTAAAATACATATGAATGGCCTTAAGTAAAAAATTTGTCTATTATAATTAAAATAAAGAGATAGAGAGAGAAAATGATTTATCATAATATTTCATTTTTTTCCTTCTAAAGACAAACCATTTCGTTTTTCTTTTTCTTTTGCTTGACAAGTCTTTTCCTCTTCGGAAAGTTCAATTGGTCCATTCTCTTTAAGATGCTCCATCTCTCTCTCTCTCTCTCTTAGCCCTGGGTTTATCTTAGCCCTTTTCTTGTTCGCATCGAATATACATACACGCATACTCTCACCGACAAGCACAAACACACACTTGCCAAGTTGAATATCGCATGTCACCTAGGAAAATCCCTTTTCTGCACATACATCATCATCTCCTGTCGAACTGCTTTCCTTCTTCTTCGGCTAGTTTAGAATTTATGTTCGCCGACCTCCCAAACCCCCCTCCCCCCTCTTTACTCCGCCTCCTTTTGTCCCAAATCTATATTTAAATAGTTATAACACATTTTATCCCCCCTTTTTTTATATCCAATATAAATTTAAATTGGTTATTTGAATTGCATTGAGTTTCATCAATAAAAATATTCGTAAAAGGAATCTGGATTTTTTTTTCATCTTTTATTTCCCAACAAATTTGTAAATTTGAATATAACTTAAAATTCAAATTTTATTATTAATCTGCCTGTCACATTCGAAATTCGCATTTATAATAATAAAATCAAACAAGATTCTCCACCGAGTAGATGGATGGCAACCACGAGTTACCCGAGCTAAGACTGGCATTTCTTCTGTTCTCTCTGTGTCTTCCCTCTCCAGGTTTGTTTGTTTTTCTCAAGGATTATTTTTCATATCAATTTATATAAATAAATATGAAAGGATAATGGTTAGAAGGGCTATATTTGACCCATAAGGCTCTGAAAGAAAAGAGATCAACTTTCAAATAATTTGCCAAACAATCACAATATGTCTATCTAAATTGTATTTTCATAAATCTTATATAAGTAATAAATAAAAAAATTATTAATTATGTTGCAAAGCTCTCGAAATTTTAGAATTATAGAGAGGCAGAAAAGAGTCAGAGAGTTTGGGAGCAGCTTTTCGCCTTTATAATTATAAAAACAGACAACGAGATTGTCACATTCTTTCGCACTTTTGAGCCATCTCTAACCATATCCTCTAGGAATATAAGATGAAATTCTTCAATCCTATCAGTTCTACAATCCTATCGAGTATGCAAGTCATGACATGTCGATTGTTAGACTATGTTGTTTAGATAAATAATTATATTTTCAATAATTGAATTTTTTTTTAAATGTCAAAAAGATAAAATAAAATTTCAGAGTTCTCTCTTTATGATGATATTTATGATGTTTATTATCTCAATTTTTTTTCGTATTTTTTTTTTTAAATAAATCAGCTCCGACTCAACAGATTGTTATGTAAAGTGGCCTAGGGCCTAAGACACATATCATAATTATTATCATAGAATTCCAAAAGATTTGGCCCACGAGATGCTGAAAATATCGTGGTGAGCGATAATGGAGGTCCTTTTTTACCACGCCCCCATTATCTTCATGGACACACTTAAGGCTCTAATAAAATCAAAGTCAAGTTTCATCCTTTTCTGATGAGTGGTTCCAGAGATATAAGTCAAAATATAAGCTACACATATAAACAAAGATTTTTTGCATTATTGGACTTGAAATGTAAAGATTTTAAAAAATTAGGGGGTTAAATTTTTCATGATCATAATACTTTCTCCTTATTATTATATATAATATAATAATACGGGAAAGTAAAATGAGGGAGAATATTTTGGAATTGCGAGTTCGGCCAGCCTCTATAACTTTTGAAAGATTATTTGTGGAATTTAATTATTAAAAATAAGCTTCCTGTACTCTCCCCGTTAGAGAGGTAAAGCTCTAATTCATGATCTAAGGGTCAATGGTTCTCTTTCCTTAGCGAGATTATATGGATTATATTTGCTAGCGATTAACCTAAATAAATATGAAGGCAAAAATTAAATGAATGAATGAAAAAATGAAAAAATTAAATGACCTCAAATCCCGAAAAAGTCGTTTAAAAAATTTATTTACATTTAGAAAAAAAAAAGCTTTGTGGAGGATAATTGCCCTTTTTTTTATTGAACTTTATTTTTAACTTGATCACGTGGTTTGTTGAAAAAATACGTAGCGATATCTTTTCTTGGAGATCAAAATGAATCGTTAGCACATGAATATATAATATTAGTAAAGTAATCTTTACTCATATCGAATATATTAATAATTCACCCACACTCATACAGCAACTATATAAAAAGCATCTATATAGGTATTTAGATAAAAGTTCAATTTTCTTTTTTATAAGATTAAAGATGGTTGCCGTAAGCAGGACAAAAACATTAGTTTAATAAATACTTTTTATTTCTGTCAATCTCAGTTTATTATGTCATTAAAAAATAGAGTCGAACATGAAAAAGAAAACGCAAACAAAATTTAATAATCATATTCAAATCAAAGATAGATTTTATAACTAAAATAAAAAATAAACTGGCCGGTGCTTCCATACTCGGCAAGGCATAAAAGGAGCAAATTTCAAGATATGCTTTATTCTTATTTTATTAAAATATCAAAATTCAAAAGTCACTAGAAAGGTTATTATTTAGAATCTAGAGACCCGGTTTGGACAAGAAAGGTAATAATAGACACCTGTAGTAGGATCCTTGCAGTTAAACTAAGATTGGGTCATTCGTTCCCCCAAACGGAGACACCCTAAATATATTTCTTCAAAGTTGAGACCTGGCGCATTTGATCCTTTGTACCCGAAATATTAAATATACCAAATTTCATCAAAATCATTAGAGGCCGTTTTCGAGAAAATATTTACATACAAGTAAAAAGATTTGCTCATTTAATAATACTCGTATAACAAATGACAAAATAATTTTTATTTTTTATTTTTAAAAACTAATTCTATTAAAATAAAATAGAGTGGTGCCTTGGCTAACGACGTGTAGCTGTATTAAAAAATAGTCTTGGGTAACAATGCATGCTTTGTTTAAGGATACTTGATCCCCTCTTTCCGCGCACGGATTACCGTCGTTAACGAAGGCATCACTGCACTATGCAGTGAGATAAGAGGCGCACTTGTAAACTTGCTTAGGACAAAAAATAATCCGATACTGGTAAACTATCAATTTGGACATTAAAAAATTTAGATGTCAAGAATGACACAAGGCAAGAAGTGGTACTTCATTTGAAGTTGAACAAATATTTCATTATCAAAATAACAGCTACAAACAAGATTTTTCTAATCATCATGCTTTTGTTTTTAAAAAATTGTATATCTTTTGTATCTTTTTTTTAAGTCTGTTCGCCATCTGAAGCCATTTAGATTCCAAACAAATACAAATATATTTTATTTGACGGTGTGCCAAATGGGCATTAGCAGGAAAATAAATAAATTTTTGGCAATCAAATGTGAAAACTTGATGAGTATATTCTGGATGCATTAAAAAAAAGCTCTCCTTCATCAGCGATTGAAAGTTCACAGTTACAATGTGAGTGAAATTGACATAAAAATATGAAAGAATATATTTTGTTTGAAGGATAATTTAACTAACTCACATAAAATGTTATGGTTTTGTTTTCTTTAAGTGAAAAATATTGAGTACATTGCGCCAGTACAATTGAAGGATTTTTTAAAAGAAAAGGAGACTCAACTAAAGGGCAGGACGTTGGAGAATCAGCGATCTTTGTTTACCTTGTTACTGTGAATGTTCAAAAATAAATAAATATTTTTCTTTTATTAAGGATTATGGATTATCTTATCAAATTTCGATAATGAATTGAAAAGAAAAATAAATTTAAAATATTTTAGAAAAATAGTGAAAAAATTAAAATAAAATTTTCTTTTCTATTTGGAGGGGATTGTCTAATGATTGAACCTTAGGACCATGAATTATTCAAAAGGTTTTTTAACCATCCACCAGTCCCTGGAAATTTTGAAAGTGACTCCCAAATTTATATTTTTTTGTATATGGCAAATTTCCTATATTTATTTCCCTCTCGTTCCAGTTACTTCTATTATTTTTGTAATTTGTGGGGATATCAGAGTTAATTTTTTCTACAATCGTTTGTACATATAAGAAGTTAAAGAAAGTAAAAATCCCCAATGGTTGAGAATTGGTTTCTTTTGACGTTGTGAGTTTATTTAATTCACTACCCCTAGATCTAGCGTTAGCTTTGATTGACAAATATTGGTTTAGAATACCAACCATTCTGTCTATTAAATTTTTTATTTATGTTATTAAATTAATGGGCTTTTGTTTGAATGGATATTTTACCTACGATGTGTCTTATTACAGACAAAAAAAGGGATGTAGATAAATTTTGCTCCAGCTATTACAGATAGGTGATGTATGATTTACATCAGACAATCACAATCATCTTTTTTCAATACAGTCACATCGATTAGACAAGAGGACATCACATTGTTTGAAATTTAATAACTTGATAAAATTCACGTATGAAGATGAGAAAGAGAGAGAGAGAGAGAAATCCCATTTCTAGATCTGTTGATTAGCAAAACATTGAAATTAACTGGTACAAGAAACTCCATGCGAGCAATTGCTTATTATATTATTTATCTAAGAGATCCCGCCCCCCCCTAAATAAAATTAATGAACTTAAAGGCAATACTTAAGTTGAGCGACCAAACCGTTTGGGAAGAAAACATAATGAATTCAAACACATAACGTATAAAAAAAATTATCCTAGACCATTAGTCAGCAAATTAATAACAAAAGGCCCAGGCAGAAGACAGGCCTCTCACAACGTGCCAAAGTTTTAATTTTAATCTTTATAATATCCAGATAGTGGCAAGAGAGGAAAATAAAGAGAGAGTTTTCAAAGAGACCTGTCATATACAAAAAAAATATAAATAAGGCAGTCAATTTCAAAATCGACAGTGGAGAACTGGTAGAAGGTTATACAAACCTTTTGAATCTTTTATGTTCCTAAACTCCAATCTTTATACAAACCCCTCAATTAAAAAAAAAAATTATTTTAATTTCTTGACTATTTTTCTTTTCAATTCATTATCGAAATTTGATAAGATAATCTATAATCCTTAATAAAAGAAAAATATTTATTTATTTTTGAACATTCACAGTTACAAGGTAAACAACGATCCTTGATTCTCCAACCCCTTGCCCTTTAGTTGAGTCCCCTTTTCTATTAAAAAATTTTTCAAATGTAAAAAAACATCGCTGGCGCAATGTACTCAATATTTTTCACTCAACAAAACCATAACATCTTCTGTGAGTTAGGTAAATTATCCTTCAAACAAATTATATTCTTTCATATTTTTATGTCACTTATAATTCACATTGTAACTGGTAATTGATACTCACCCTGTCCCTTGGTGCAGAGGTAGAGCTTTCGCCTCACAAACCAAAGGTC
>JAAAKE020091033.1:0-20759 GCA_010014785.2 Anisolabis maritima | reverse complement strand
ATATTAAGTAAAAAAAAAATTGTTATATTAATAAGATTACTATTATAATTTTTCAATTTTTTAACGAGAAGATTGAAGAAAAGGAAAATTACCCTCTAACTAGATATCACTCCAAGAGGGGAGTCCATATTTGTATTCCTAATCAATTAGCACATTTAGATATAAGACTAATTCAAATAATTATAGAAAAACAATCACGTTAGATATTTAATAACATTAAGCATGATAATTAACAGAAAACTCCTAAAACGCCATCTACCTATACAAACTAGGAACGCATGAATTTTTTTATGGGGAAAGCTACAAAGTCGGCATGAATATGCTAAACAATTTTTTTTTTTTTTTAATAAAAGCTTGACCCTCATTTTTTTTCTTTTTAAGATACCTGAATGTAGTAAAAGCATGAATGCAAAATTTTCATATAAAAATTATATTATGATTAACAAACAACCTTCTCAAGAAAGAAATATATCAACAGGGAGAAAGAAAAACAAAACGAGTTTGAAAAAGTGAATGTGAACACGCCATAAAATAAAAGAATCCACCATCGTAATTTTTATTAGTCTTTCATAGGCCCCCTACTATTTCTACCCATATGTTTCAGGTAAATAATTAATGAAAAAAAGAATCGATGCCGGAAATTGGATTTTGTTATTGAAATTAAAATAAACAAATAGAAAAGTTTATAGAGAGACTCACCAGATTCGACGAGTAAAAGGATTTAAAGAATGAATATAAAAAATTTTATAATTTTTTTATTATTTTAAATTAATGTATTATTTTCATCAATAACTAAAAATTGTATCCAATTATTTAAGTATTATTCACATTATAATCATAGAACTATTAAATATGGTGTATTAACAAGTCATATAACTTTGTTTTTAAATAGTTTTAATTTTCTGATATTTAAATTTTTAGTCCTTTCGGCATATGAGGCCATATAAACTTTAAACATTTAGAAATATATTTTAATTATGATACGTATATTATCCAGGCATATTTATTTATATCAATTAGTGATGATTTAAATAAATTCATCAGACTGCCTGGAATGCGAACCCACTCTCCTTGGCTTTATATGGACAATATGTGTCAATAGCTTTAACCTCTCGGCCACAGGGGGGGGGGGGCTATTTTAAAATATATAAATAGAATATTGTAATAATTTTCCTACAAATCTAAAGAAATTTTAATTAAAAAACCTAAGACTTTTGGGAATGAATGATCAAATAAGACTTTCTTAGTTATAACAGCCTAAGCATATTTAATCAAAATTACTAGAGCTTTTGGATTTTGGTTGAATCTGTTTTTACTTTCTTTTAACTATATGTAGTATAATTAATTAATATTAATTCCTTTGTTTTGTGGGTTCGGAGCCTAAGCAGTTCGATGAATATTTAATTCAAGTGGATACCAATTGTTATAAATAAATATGCCTGGATAATTTCTATCGTAATAAATTTATATATGGTTGGCGGGCCTGGCCGGAAAGAAGAGGAATAGCTGCCAAGATCTTTGTTGATAAGCAAGCGTAAACAGCGCTGTACCTCGGCTGGGTGGCCCCGAGGAACAAGATTCGACTAACACCATGGTAAAAAGAAAATTTTATTTAAAAATAATTAATTAATAAGCATTTATGTGATTTTTATTAAAAATAAAAAAGTTTCATGGTAAGAAAGTGTTTAAGTTTATTATTATAATTATAATTACTTAGAAAAATTTAGATGGATAGACTTTCACTTTAAATATTGATAATTTGACCATTTCCTTAGGAATTTTAATGTAAATCAATATTACTTAATATAAATATAAATTATATCTGAAAAGAAAATTTCAAAAGTAAACTAGATTCCAAGCTGACCAAACAGTGTCGGGCAAGGACTTTTTCCCTCAATTCTTTAAGATGAATTAATCATTTCCTTCTCAAAATAGTTTGGGGCCTTCAATTTAGGATTTTTAGAATCCCAGAGAAAAAGATGGTACCAAAATATATTTTTAATTCCTATGATAATATACGAAATTTAATTGCTAACTTTAGTATCCAATTTTCATCGGACTGCCTGGGATCCGACCCCACACCCCTTGGCTTTTAAGGTTTTCAATGTCACTATCTTTAACCTCTTGGCCACGAGAGGGGGGGGGGGATTGGAAATTTGAGAATTTTGAGAAAATCGAAAAAAACTAAAAAATTATATCAGTAAAGAATTAGTATTCTTTGGCCGATTTCATTGAAAAGCTTCGATGTGCATATGACGAGGATACCTAGCTTAAATATAAAATTTCAGCCTCGAGCCTTTTCGTTTTTTAAGAAAACTTGTTCATATACAAACACACAGATAGGTCATTTTGCGAGACCCATTTTTTTAAACTCAGGGGCCCTCAAATCTTGTATTTCCGTTGAAATTTCGACATTGATTTTTTGTGATCGCAATATTTTCTTACTATATATTTCATAGATAGGTTAGTGAAAGTAGAAATCGTATTTTTCCTTTGTTGTTATATTTCAAAAATCTCCAAGTATACAGCATTCATCTAAAAGCTCTCATACATTATTGTTATTAATATTAAATAATTTATAATTTTAGATAAATTAAATGCAGTTGTAGCTAGAGGCATGTGAAATGTCAATTTTTAATAAACATAAAAAAAAAAAAATAATTCCCCCTTTTATTTGATCTTTCAAAAAAGAGAAATAAAATATGTGAATGTTATTTTCAACTTTCTCCCTTTGAAATGAGGTCCAATGATATTGGCAAGTGGTTGGTTGGTCTTGGAGGACACAAATGTCGGACTGTCAGTCCCCTCCCTCTCCTGGGGGAATGAATGAATAGACCCTTGTCTCCTCCCCCGACTGAGTCCCCCACAAGGGTCTCTATACTATAGGGACACAATTTCCAACTTCTTCTTTCATTCACCTGAACTCAGTAAATATTCTATACATAGTAGAGTACCAGTTAACAAAAAAAATTTACTTTTGTGTCTTTTATAAGAATAATAAATTAATACAGAAGTGAAGTAATGGATTATCTGTTTTCACATATAGTCCTTTATTAATTTAATAACTAATAATATAATATGGTCACATAAACGAACATTTCCTCAAAGAATATATTTAAGTTATAGATGTTAATATCTTTATGTGATGAAGTTTTGGTGAAGAAATGTTTACTTTCAACAAATAAATAATTTCGCTTTAACTTGGAAAAGTTTCAGAAAATTGTACGAAAATATGATAAAATCAAAATATATTCGTCTGAAGCTTAAATAGGAAATTTCATAAAAATCCAGGAGTCCAGAGGCCGTTAAAATTTCATTTTAAAAACAAATGAAATGCTTCTTCCTGGTTATCCATATATATTCAGATTATTTTGCTATTTTTTTTTAGTATTTTAATTCGTATAAATTGTTTCAGTTTGGGTGGGGAAACGAACTCTGGATAAACAACCATATGAACAACAGACTTATCCACTCTCCTGGGGTGGATGTTTTGTTTTAAATTTTTTATCATAATTATATTATGTTATTAATATTACTAAGCTTATTAAACTTAAATTTTGTGATTTATTTTGAATTAGAAAAAGGTTTAATTTTTTTTTATTTTCAGCTTCTTTTTATTTTCTGAAAATTATTCGATTTGATTAAAAATAATTATCTAAAAACATTTATTATTTATTATTTATTAAAAAAAAATTAATTTATGTTGTTATTGGTTTTTTATACATTTTATTAATTATAATAGAACTAAATAATGATGTAGATTGATTGCTTTTTGTTATTATTATTTTTTTTTCTTTAAACAGATTACAACAATGAGATGTTTTTAGATTTCTTAAAATTTTGTTAATGTTAAGTGATGAAAAATATGGTAGAAGGATTTAAAAGTTAATTTGCGATCATATGTTATTTTTTTTTTATTTATTTGAAAAATAATTTAAATTTTTGAACAATTTAATGAAAAAAATTTATTTTGACTCTAAATTATTTTTACCTAAGCAACCTTGGGGTTTCCGCCTCCGTTGTGAATACGCCCTTTATTAGAAATATTTCTCGTGTTTAGCCAATTTCAAATATATATATATTTTCTTTTTAAAGATAATAGCCGTGCGAATGAGAAAAAATCGATAGTTAAAACAGACCGACCCCAAGGCGCCGTGTGTGTATGTGTATGTATGAGTCATGGGGAGGGAGTCCACCCTCCCGGCATAATGACAACAACCCACGAGGAGGAAACGCATACTTACCGTGAAGACTATTGGTCTCCGGTCCTGCCATGTCGTCTTGTTTGTTGACACTTGGACACTGACACTGACACTGACACTAAAAAAAATTCACGGTCTTAGACTCGGCGGCGTCGGCGCATGGTGTTTATGGAGAAACGCGGCAATGAATATTTAGTCGATGTGACCATGTGGCTGGTCAACATTCAACTGAAAGTTGGTGAGGACCGCCCTATACCCGGAGCACCGGAGGGCTGAAAATGAAAAGGAGGGGAGAGTATGAGACATTGCTTGGAGAGGGGAGGCCGGCCTCCTGGTGCGCTCTCGCGGCAAGTAGATAAACTAATCTCAACGAGTGCCATGGGAAAAAGGGAGGAAGAGAACCCCTCAGTTAATTTTGTCTTAAGACAGGGCCTGATCCAGTCTCTGTGAGAAAAATTTTCCAGGGTGTGCTCAACCTTATAATTTGGCAGAAGAGGGTGAAATTTGATTTTTTTGACAATCGGTTAATCTCTTTTTTTCTTTTTTTTTTCTAAACTAAAAAGAAATTTTACTCCACAACAAGTTCTTTTGCATGATATTGGCTATTTATTTGCTTTTTCAAATTAAATTTTAAGCATTTTTTTTCATTAAATTTTATTTGATTAAAAAATCAACGTCTGATAAGAGGGAATACGGTGCAAAATCTTGAACAGGAATGTCGAAATAATTTTAAAAAACGGTTCAAATAAATTCTAAATTCCCAAAAAGAAAAAAATTCTTTCAGGTCTGTTTCCAAATAAAAACTAGGTGAGGTGAAAAAATTTTCCAAATTATGTTTTAATCTAGAAAACAAATTATATTTTTAATCTAAATTAAAATTATTAAAAAAAACTTTGTGGAGGAAAATCACCTGGGTACTTACAAAGTTTTTAATTAATAAAGGAGGTACTTCAAAATTAAATTTTAATAATATAAATTACTTTTTAGAAGCTAATCATCCTTTTGATTTGATCATTTAGGGCAGTAATTCAGAAGTTTAATGTTATCAAGAGCTGCATCAACTTGTATTGTTATAATTAAGCGAACCATACATAATATAATAATACATTCAATGGAGCGGATCAGGCAGATATCTGGATATCAATAAATTTAATAATAATTTAAAATTGGATATTTTTAAAAGAATAATTTAGATCAATGTTTCCCAAATTATGATCCGGATGTCGACAAATAATTTACATGAATTTTTAAATGGTTTAGAAAAGCGGTTCCCAATCTCTACCGGTAAAGTAAAAAATTAAAGAAATAATTTTGCAAAATAAAGATATAACCTTTTACATTGAACAAGTACAATATGAAATAAATAATACCCATTCATTCTTTATATTATAGTAACAAACGAAAAAATTTGAAGCGTTCGAGACAAAATAAATTAGTAATAAGCCATATTAGTGTTAAAAACTATATTTAAATTAAATTAATGACGGAGTGGCGGTTGGGAACCACTGGTTTTTTAAATATCTTTATAGTTGTGCCTCGGCCACCTTGTTCTGCAATATGGACTATAATTAATCAAATAAATTTTTTATTTAACCTTTGAAAAAAAGTAAAAAAGGGCATCAAATTCGAAGCTCAGGCTCACCTTGCCTCCTTCCCATCCCGATCCTTTGGCTATGTGCTTTATATATCAATTATAGCTAAAAGATAATAAAAATGGACTCTAAGAAAAATGATTTTTATTGAAAATATAAAAAAATCTAATTTTAACCTGAACGAAATTTTTTTTTACATAATTCATACATTTAATTCACTTAATAATTAAAACAATATTCATATTGAAAATCCTTGATAATTAAGCTAAAAATATAATTTCATATATTAATAGGAAAATTAGGTTAGAAATCTATCAAAATTATGAATTTCTAACCCATTTAATCCATCTAATAATATAGAAAATTATAAATATTAATTTATTATTTATATTTACCATAACATTATATTTAAAGAGATTGGACATCAAGTAGGAATAAATAAGATTACTAATAATAATTTTTTAGAATCAACAATAAAACACTTTAACAAGAGATAGACTTTCAAGCTGTGCGCATGTGCGTTGTGAGTGGCGAGAAGTCGGCGCTCTCCTCTACCATCTCTCCAAATTACTATTACGTACTCAGTGAAAAGGTTGTCAATTCATATTATTTAGAGAAATTAATTAAAGTCTAAGGCAGTGGTTACAAAAGTTTCGACCATGCAGAACAAATTTAGACTCTGTAATATTATTTGGGGGCAATATAAATTAATGAACGTAAATTTAAATTTGACTCAGAGCAACCTGTTGTTTATAAAAACCTAAGACTTAAGAGAATTCTAAAGATGTGCTGTAGAAACAGTTTTTCGGATTGAGGGAAGCGTGAATCTATGAAATGTGAGAGTCGAAAATTCTAAAGGTCGTCAAAAATTGGGTTCTTTGTGCTTATTACTGGGGATGGGATTCTTTTACACTTTCCTACCCCAGGAGGGAACTTTGGCTATGATGAAAAATTTTTTGGCAAGCCCGAACTTGAGTTGTGTTGCAATTTTGAAATCGTAATCCGACGTTTGTCCGCTTAACCATTCCCCTTTGCCCCTTTTTTGTAATGAATAAAGTAAAAATTAAAATTCATTTGATCGTATCTATGAGTCCTTTCCAAATTTCTAGAAAAATATGGAGCTTTGAAGATTTAAAGGTGTTTAACAAATTCTGCTATATTTAATAAAGAATGATTAATTATAAAATTTAATATTTGCTGCAGTGTTACTTCCAGGCATAAATAAATTCCGTGATCGGCTGGCATTGTGTCTGCAGAATGCATCTACTGCCCTTCGGGTGAAAATAGAAGCAACAAGGTAGAGACGTTTTACCCCACGAACTTCCAAAGTAACTCCAAGTCTGAAAGAAAGATTGATATAGTGCAATGCTTCTCAACCATTTTTAATCAATGATTTCGAAATAGGAAATTTGAAAATTCGTGAAGCTTTCGTATGAATCACCTATCCAAGTTCTTCCTGCATTTTTTTCTATCTTTAGCTCCCTTTTTCAGAATTGAGGCCTCCTGACTTATCGATTCGAAAACATCCTATTTGAATATTAATATAAATTTAAGTGCTTTAATTTAATTAACTATTCATTTATATTTTGAATTACAAAGCTTGCATACCCTTTTCAATAATTGGTTTATTTAGTGAAAGATACTCTGGTGGACGACGGAAACAGGAGAGGTACTATAGTTTTGTGACACATTTCCATTTAACTTGGAAATAAAGTTTTCTGTAAAAAGAAAAAAAAATTATAAGGAAAAAAATAAATGGGGAGATAGGAAAAATGTAGACTATAAAATATTTGTCTGTCAAATAAAAAACATAAGCTATATATTGTATTATTATAAAAATCATGATAATAATGAAAAGAAAAGATTTAATGATTTCATATGATTTATTACACAATCATAAAATGAAAAGAGACACAACTCGAGGGGAAAGATCTGGGGAGTGGAAGGTGAAATATCATTATGTATTTTTTTTCTTTCAGAGGACATGACTGCTGCTAAAATTTACTTTCCATTATTAATATAATTTTTTTTAAATAAAACACAAAAGTCATGAAGACTTTGGCACAACAATGGATTGACAAAACAACAAAAAAGGGATGGTACTTTTATATAGCAACAATAAATGGAAAATTATTGTTGAAACAATTGAGAGTGCAGAGTCCTCAACGCTAATCATAAACATTTCTTTCATTAATAGATATCATTATTTTTATATTATATATATATAAATATAATTACTCAAGGAGGTAAATATATTTATATTTATAAATATATATTCAAAAAACACATGCTACCTCTAGCGTTACATACAATCATCATCTTGGCCTGTATGGAACAACATTTCTTGGCAATATTAAAGCGAGAATGCCATGAAAAATTGCAATGCCTCCAGGCGCTATAAAATTGTTTTAATCTCACGGACAACAAAAGCAGGCGAGGAAAGAGAGATAAATATTAAGAGACAGAGATAGGAAGAGAAAAAGGAGTCATATCGCAAGAGAGGTCATAACAATGCATTTGAGTACACACATTTAAGAGGAGGGGATCACCATTGAAATGATGGAATTAAATTAAACCTCCTAACAAATGTACAAAATACAAAATGCATTGTGCAAGCTCTTTGTCCCGTATCCGTTGCTATCTGACTGACGGATTGACCAATATCTTTGAACTATTACATTTTGTACTTTCTTATTTATTTATTTTTTTTTTTTTTGTAAATATCGACAACAACGGATAACGGAATAATAATTGGACGCGTTTTTTTTGTATTTTAAATTTTTTCTTTTTTGAAAGCGAGGTAGGGTGAAAGGGGAGAGAGAAGAAGGATCCCTTATCTTTGGTATATTAATATTTTGTGATAATTAATAATAATAATAATAATGATAATAATAATAATAATAAATATATTAATGACCTCTTCAGTTTTTTTCATTATTTATACCTTTTTAAGCTTAAAAAAGATAATTGAATGGGCTTTTAAAAAAGCTCGAATAAAAGCTTTAAAAGTGAAATATGTGATTTTTAATCAAAAGAATAGAAATTATTTAACTTTATAGAGGTCTTTTCCAAGCAATGTATAAGGTATATTATTATAATACATGCTCTTTTGACAAAGCAAAAGTTTTGTTGTTCATAATATTATTTATTTTTATCTGCTGCTGACTTTATATTTAAGTACTGTACAAACATTAAGCAAAGAAATTTATTTTTAATTTTCAAATTTTTTTTATAATACTTTGAGGCAACAGGCAAAGCTTGCGATTTTTAACACCTCACCTGTTACTGAAAATTAAGTTTCAAAAAAATAAAAAAAATAAAAATAAATTTCTTCAAGAAATACATGACTGAATCCAAAAAAATAAATAAATGCTCTAAAATAAAATAAATATTATTGACATAGTACATTCTAAATGCATATATATATATGAGTAAAAAAAATGAACATGACTTGTATTTTTGGCAAAATGACTATAAATAATATTTTATAACTAAATTCGGTGATGCTCGTTAGAAAGAATGGTAATAGAGAGAGATTTCTAAAGATTTAATTTAGGGATTGGGGCGAGGTTGTGCAGATTCTTTATTAGGAAAAACTTATTTACCTATCAAACGAAGATCTATATATGTAATATCATACATATTTTATGCATGAAATGAATAAATTTCAAGCATGAAATAGATATGATTTTTTTTCGAGGGAGGCTGCAGGGCGCCTATAGGAGCACAAAGGTCTACGCTAGACAACATATAACCTTTTATAAGGATTATTTTTTATTATATTTGTATAATAGATTTGAGTGTTTGTATGTATTTGCGGTAATAAGCGGCGTTCCAGAGGTCCATTTTCCCCAAAATGGACAAATAGAGCGCGGCTTTCCGCATCATCGCTGTGTATATGTACTGTGTGTGTTTCAAGCTAAGTGACTGATATCTATCTTTATAGATACAATGCATTTTTAATTTTTAATTAATTTTTTTTTTAATAAAACTTTTCAACTTCCCCTAACGTTCAGTTAGAACGTAGCCATTATGGAAAAATTCATTTCAAGTTTCCTTTTTTATTTTATAATCAATCCAAAATACTCATTGTTTTAATAACATATAAGTTGACATAAATATCGGATATTTACTTCGTTCTGAGTCCTACTCGAGCCAGAAATGTCATTTTTCGGGTAATAATTAAGTGTATAAAGTCTGTATTAATGTGTTTATGTATACGTGTCTGTGTTTAAGTGTAGGCCAGCTGAGTCAATCTGAACTTAATTGTTCTAAGAAAGACCCACCAAAAGAATGGTCGAATTTTATTAATTTATTACGACGTAGTTCTGTCGTTATTTGATATCTTAGTCGGTTTTTTAAGCAAGTGTGTGTGTGTGTGCACCAACTCGTAAATGTCTCTTTCTAAAATTTATTCATTTTTTTTTAATAATTAATTTAATTTCTAAAGTCAACACACATGTAAAACACAATGATATATATATTTACACTCTAATATAAATATATATTTACATAATAATAATAATAATATTATTATTATATATCTAATATATATGTTTTTTGTTTTATTTTGGCGCAGGCTACGCAGCTACGCCTAGCAACCGCGACCACAACAACAATGAGAACAACAAACGAACACATCCAAGGCCATGCATTGTTCGACACACATATTTTTTTGGCGAAAATGCATTAATGGCCATGTGTGTCATTCGATCAATGTCACCATAAATGGAAGCTTGGAACCGTGCATATAAGAGAATATACATATATATATTTATAAGACTTAAGAATATCAACTTTTTTAATGGATGTATAATTTGCGCTCACCCATTACGTAATCTTATAAGCTAAATTTGGTATTTTTTATGTATATAGATATCTCTATATTTATATATATAAGTGAAATATATATACATATATATATAGATCTATATGTATATATTTATATATAATAAATATATTTTATTTATATATATATATAATTTAATGGAGACTATGAAAGCGCAAGTTCGAGTACGAACCGAGTCCTCAAGTCTCTGTCCCTTCATTCAAACATACAATTATAATTAACTAGAAGTTGCGTATATTATATATGAATTTTTTTAGATTTTTTTTACTCTTTTTCTATATAGAAGTGCTTCAAAAAAATGTCATATTTATATATGTATATATGTATACTTTTTACATGGCCTGGAAAGGCTTTAGTGTATGTGTATATAATGTGTGTATGTTTTTTTTGTTATTATTTTTGCGAGTGTTTGTGTATATTAATGTGTTATCTAGCCAATGGTAAGGTTCGTTGTGCGTGGAAAGGTTGGAAGGGGTTAATTAAGATTTAAAGGGAATGAGTTAGTGAGGATACCATTAATAGGGTGTTCCTTTTTTTTCTTTTAGGCGCTTGTCTGGCGTCCTGCTGGTGGATTAAAATCGAGATTCACAAAAGAGAATCCCTGGAATTCATCTTGACTTATTGCCCGAACCACATCTGGGAGAATCGGTGTCAATACTGGCTCTTCTTTGGTAAATTCAGCATCGAAGTTGAGCGCATCTTTCTTGCTTTTCTATTTATGAAGAATAAAATAAACAATATTAATAGAAGGTATTATTATTATTATTGTTATTATTATTAGTAAAGATATGCAAGATGAATTAAATGAAAATTTAACGAAGTGATAAAAAAGAAATTTGAAAAGAGAAAATTTTGTCACTTTAAGTAAATAAGTGGCTATGTCGGATCCAGCCTTGGGTTCTACATGAATTAATTAGGCGACTAATATTATATATTAGTATTTTTGGAATATGGGAATGAAAATAAGCAACGAACTCGAGTTGCCGTCGTTAATTGTGTAGCTTTTCTATTTTCCCAAAGCCATCTCACTCGTCCCGCAAAGATAGTGATAAATACCTCATTAAAATCGCTTTCCAATAAGATATGTGATTTTTATCTTGATCTGATTTTCTTAGTGATGGACCAGCATATTGATATTTATAATTTTTCCGAACTTATTTTAATTTTGTACTATAAATATTTTCCAATTTTCCAGTTTTCTTTAATGGCTTAAATTGTCAGATTTCGTCAAGATATATCGGTTGTCATCAAAATCAACAGGTTAGCTGTTGTAGTGTAATATACTGCGTTAAAATTTCCATCAATGCCTTATTGGCCCTCTAATGGCTTGCCTTGTGCATGCATGCTCGGTGTTTATGCATGAATCATAGTTATATACTATATATTGAACATAACCACATTTATGTCAATCGTGTTATTAATATTAGTCACAAAGTAATAGTACCGAAATTTGTCACCGTGAAAACTATATATTTATATATATATTTCCATCTGATAACCTAAATGTGGGAGTCTTGTCTTAAGGAAGTTTTAAGGATATTTTTAAAAAACAAAAAAAATATTGCACATATAAAAAATTAAAGAGAGAATTAAATTTTTCCTATGATGATTGATTTTATATTCACAGTGCTTTTTTTTTTTGGGTTTGTAGTGTTACTCAATAACGAAAATACTGAAGAAAACATAAAAATACATATGTTCACATGTTTTGAAATACTTACAATTTTTGGTTTAAAAGGAGGTTTAACGCGCCGGGCTTCAAGAGCATCCCAATCCATGTCCCTAAAAAACGGGTGTGTACGAATGGCTGCTTCACCTCCTTGCGCAGAAACACATCCAAGTCGTTTGGCAGCATTTTTAGTCATAAACTAAAATAATAATTAAAATATAAATTAGTTTTAATATTTTATTTAATTCCTTTTAAGAAAATGAGTCAAAAAACAATTTTTTTTTTCTCTATTTCGATGTCGCAGGTGGAATGACACTATTCTCAGAACAGATGATATTTTATAAAACTTAAATATAATATAAATAGCTTTACCATGAGGGATTGCTGACTTAGTGTGAGCAAATTTTGACTTCTTCCTACTATCAAATAGGACAGTTATAATTTTTAAGAAATTATTTGTCAAAATAGGAATATAAAATTATAAATAATAATTATGTATTCACCATCAGACTCATCTATATAAGTAATTAAAGACTTTAGATAAACATTGGATGATTAAATTTCATCTGAAATTTTGTTTTTTAAGAGAAGAATCTTAATTGGATTGTCTTCGCGTATTTATCTATCTTACATATTTTTAGTAAAATACATACGCCCTTCAGAATTCCAACGGCTTCTTTGCTGAGCCACACTGGATAAAGAACATCATCGTGTAAAATTGATTCAAACAGATCTTCCTCGTTATCAGCTTCGAAAGGAGGTTGTCCAGCCATCATTTCATACATAAGAACACCGAGTGCCCACCAATCAACAGATGCACCATAGTCAAGTTCTTGAAGGATCTGAAAAAAATATAAATAAATTGATAAGTACCTTTTAATTTATTTACATAAATTTTATAAATAAGGAAACGATTCATATGCAAAAAAATTTTTTTAAATATTAAAAAAAAAATTAAATATAATGATAAAGATTATTCTATTCTAAGGAACAATTTACTTTCCCTGAATGAAGGAATCCAAAGCAATCTTTGTTTCCAAAAAAAATTCCTGATTAAAATGAGTAAGCCCTATTTGTAAATTTAGAAAGTTGTTTATTCTCTTCAAAAAATTGGTTTGCCTCTTTTATTAAAAAGTTAAACTGAGTCTCGTAAGGGCAACAAAGGAAATCATTTAAAAGGTCTTTTAAATTTGGAACTCAGATTTTTTAACAAATCTTGGAAAAAAATTTTTCAAAAAAAAACAAAATATTTTAAAATATTCATTTATAAATTTTCATCCCAGAATAAAATTTTAAAAACAAGAATGTATAATCATTTTTGCTGAAAAATTTAAAAAAATATGCATATAAATCAAATCAAATCCAATTTATAGCTTATAATATATATGTAATTAGAATTACTTCTGGAGCAATGTAATCTGGCGTGCCACAGAAAGTAGCAGTTGTAGCGCCGTCTAAAATACCCTCTTTACACATTCCAAAATCAGCCAATTTGCAATGGCCCTCATGATCTAATAGGATATTATCGAGTTTGAGATCTCTATAAACCACTCCATGTCGATGCAAAAATTGCAAAGCGAGAGTTACTTCGGCAGCATAGAATCGTGCACGCGGTTCGTCAAATTTACGTGCACGTTGAATTTGGAACATAAGATCACCTCCATTTACGTATTCCATTACAAAAAATAGACGATCCTGAAAATAAAAAAATTATATAAATTAATCGTTTATCGAATAATTATACAGTATGTGTCAGATATGAATTAGAATATTAATTTTCATAGAAAATTGTACAATTTGTTTTGAAAAATATCTTAATTCATTTGGACAGTTTATGTTGTGCTACTCACTTTCCTTTTTCTTTTTAAGACTTTTTCGGCATCTATGGCCATTTAGACTCCGTCCTTATTTATTTATACCAACTTTTCTTTATTAACAAATATTTTGGCCAATCTTACGTGATTTTGTAGTGTATTCTAATTAAGGATCCACTATAAAATAACATTGTGGTTCCAAAAATGGCCCACCGTTATTGGCCGAAATAAACTTACTTCACGTAAGTGGCACCTAAAAATTTTTATTTCTTTTCTGTTCAACATTACTATATCTATTAACAAATGTCTTAAAATTGAAACTATCTTCTCTATAATATAAAAAACAATGAACGCTGAATATTAGTAAGATATCTACCTTATATTATTATTATTATCCATGAATAATCTAAATAATATATTAATAAGTAAATAATATATATTAAAAAATTTATTTACCTTAGTTTGAAAGCAAGAATGAAGTGCAGTAAGGAAAGGATGTTTGGCAGCTAAAGCGAGAATTCGTTTCTCTGTCATAGTGCAATCTACATCATCATCTTGAATGATGACATCCTTTTTAAGTACTTTTACAGCATATACTTCGTCCGTGCCTCTACGTTCGGCAAGCATTACTTTGCCGAAACTCCCTTTCCCCAAAACTTTAATGAAATGGAAGTCCTCAAGTCCCACTCGACGTCCGCCACCTCCGCCACTGCCGTTATCTAAAACAAGAGAAATCATATCATTAATTAAAAAATGAGAAAGTATAAATAAATAGAATAATATAATCATTCGTATTTATGATTGTTTGATTCATGCTCTTGTGAATTCTCACTATAAAAATGCATAAGTAGAAAAATTCTTATAAATATTCCAATGATGAACATCTTCCTCATTTATTAAGTATAAATGAGGGAAACTTTTTCCTATTGACCAATCGGTTATTTTCTTGAATTAAATGCCTATATTATTTTTAAACAATGATACAAATGACCTAAATCAAGAAAGTGTATTGGATTATAAGAAAATCGTAAAACCCAGGTTCCCTGGATTTACGCTCCAGTACTTTACTTCATAAGTTAATTAAAGCATCTTATTTTGAATTTAAGGTTCATTTATTCACCAAAGTGAATCTCTTTTTAATAATAATAAATGATTCATTACTGGAGACAGACAACATAAATAATAAACTAAAAGTTAATAACAACAGGCGGGATATAAAGTAATATTATCTGGAACGGAATGATTGGAATAATTAAGAGGAGGGGAGTTGGGCCCATTCCTCTCCAGTAACTTGTTGCCATCCTTATCTTAATACTTTTGCCTACGATTTGAAAGAGGTTTATAGGAAATTTATTTAAAAATATTGTTTTTGTTTATTCATATGAATAAATCACTCTGATTACTTTTTTTGTTTATAAATATTAGTGGAGACTTTTCTTGTATAAAAAATATTAACCAAAAATAATGAGATTTTTTTTTTATTACCCAAGGGGCTAACATCTTGTAAGTACAGGGTCAGTCATGCGACGGGCCGGCTTGATTTATTCTCTCGGGCGTATCTGCCTTGAATATGTCGACTCCAAAATAAGGGATTAAAGGCAAAGATAGAAGATTGAGATTTTTTTTTAAATAAAAAAGTAATTTGGATAGGTTTTTTTGTTATTTATATAAATGGTAATAGGGAGGTTCGAGGCTTAAAGGTATTCGGGTTAAACTTGTGGATGAAGGATTATATTAATTTTCATATGCTATGTACTTCAAATTTTTGGTTATTTACCTTCTTTCTCTTGAGTATCCGATTCTTCCGATGTGGCACTTTCCATCTGTCCAGTCGAGCCTTCAATATCCCCAGGAGCTGAGCTAGTTTCAGAAGCCGCTTGTCCGGGCGAAGCTCCGCCGCTTCCGCCTCCTCCGATGATAGTGCTTTTGCTTTGTTCGTACTTAAAACGGTAATAAATAAATTTGTGAAAATATATCAATAGAAATATATATCAATTTATATATTTTCTTACCTTATGCTTTATTGGCTTTATTGGTTTATCTGTTGAGATACCAATGTCCGCTAGAAGCTGCGCCATTTGTTTTGTATTGATTCCGCAATTGTTGGCGACATTTTTCTGGCATCTTTTGTGAACATTCATACTACAAGCTATAAGAAAGAGTTTTTATTGTACTTCAATGATACTATATTCCTTTAAAAAAATATGATCTAATTATAAATTGAAATAAGTCCTTTGAATGAATATCGTAATAATCTTTTTTAATATATGGAAGGAACCAAAACTGCTTCCTATAATATTTAGAGTATGAGGCCACGGACAGCCAAGAACAGACTGTTAACAACGATATGAGGTAGATAGAGGAAGAAAAACAAATTTTTCAATCCTTCAGGTATTCAAAATAATGATAAATAAAATGCATTGAAATGACCAGAACAGGGTAATCTTACTAGAAAATTATTCACTACTTTTCTAACTCCATTTTTATGTTTTATGTTAAGTGAACAAATAATATTAATAATAAATTATCAAAATTGGAGCTATTCTATAAAATTATATATATTCTCTCTAAAATATCTCTCATTATTTAAAAGAAATTATTATTATGTTTATAATTTTTTTCATAACAATAATAGTATATTTAATCTATCTTATTTTAATTATTATTATTTGAATAAAAACAGAAGTGAAATGTTCACTTTTGGAAATTACAATCTTCTCTCCTTTCTGCTTCTCATTTCTAGATATTTCAGCTGATAAGATAAAGAAAAATATAAAAAGATATAATTTGGAATAAATATTCTTTTTCCTTGGAAATTCCTTTTTCTAATGATAGCATGAGTTTCCTTTACTTTTTTAAAAAATTATTTATATTGAAATTGAAAGCATATCTTTTACTTTTTTTTTTCAATTTCTTGGATTTGTATTCCTATATAAGACAAATGTTTACCTTCGCATTGCAGTCCTTGACGAATTAGTCCATAAAGCAAAGATCCACAATGATCGCAGAAGGTGAATCTTTTATAATTGTGCACTACAAAACGATGAGGGATGTTAACGTTGAATCGTTGACCCTGCGTCCCTTGTGCGGCCTATTATAAAAGATAAAGGAAAATTAAAATTAAAAAATACAAAATATAAATAATAATTTTTTAAATATATTTTGTGAGTATATTTTTGCTGTTGGATCAAGTGGCCTCAGGGAGTAGAATCCAGGATATCCAGCCTATCTGGGGCATCGGTGTGCTTCCTTTGCATCCGACTATTAGGTGGTCGAGTGCCCGGTGGTCTGGATTCGACTTCCTGAAGCTACTTATCCAAATGCAAAAATATACTCACAAAATATATTAAACAAACTATGATTAGTCAAGTCCGCTCCAAGGCATATATTGAATATTAATATTTAATTCATATGAATAGGACTTGAAAATTATTTAAATAATAATTGTATATTATAATATACCTCATCTTGTGAACTATCTTTCATTCCAGGGCATTTAGTGACTACTGATTGATGACAACGTTTGTGGACTACACATGTGCATACTGTAAAAATTAAGAAAATATTAGGAAAATACTATTAAAAATAAATTAATATTTTAAAATCAATTATAGAATCTTACCTTGACATTGATAGCCTTGTTTGCCGAAGCCCCTGAAGAAAGAAAATAAAATCAAGTCAAATAAAATATTTTTTTACTTTGATTTGAAAATAGAATAATATGTTAACATTTACTAAAATCTAATAAGTTATTTTTAATAAAGATCATTTAGTAATCTTTATTTTTAGGGAAAAAATTCATAAAAATTATAGTACCGTATTTCCCGGCCCATAAGACGCAGGCTGATTTTGGAATAAAAAAGTGCGTCTTATGGGCCGAGAGTATAAATATTTAAATATTGGAATTAAATGTAGATTTGTTACAGTGACAACGAAAGTGAAATTAACTACGTTTATGATTTTAGCAGCATTGATGACGAATTTCTGAGATTCTACGATGAATAAATGCTGATGTATTTGCTAATTTTTTAATGTAACAGTTCCGTTTTCTTTGTTAAAGTGTTATTATTAAAATAGATATTTTGATCCTTTTCTGTCTGATCCAAGTATTTTTCCTAAATTATAACCAGATAAATCACAGTGCGTCTTATAGGTCGGGAAATACGGTAAATAGTAGTAATAAAAATATTTTTATTAATTAAGAAATTTGAAATGAGAATGAAATTGTAAAAATAAATAAATTTGTCAAAAAACTGTTGCTATTATTTTGAGAAAACTAGTCTCCCAAGACTCTAATCGATCCTTAATAAAATCCATATAGTTTTTAAATTTTACTATGAATTTTGGACCATACCGGGTCCAATGTATCTCGGATTTCTTAGTTGGAGCAAAAATGAGAAAAAGTAACTATTTTTTTTTTCTTTATTTTATTTGATGATTATCCTTAGGAATAAAAGAAAATCATAAGTTATTTGTCTGATGGGGTGACAAGCAAATGTGTGACTTTTTTCAGCCATCAGAAACTTCGGCCTCGAAAAAATAAATTGAAAATATAAAAAATTAGCTGTTTTTCCTATTTTTATCCTTACTTGATTATATTATATTCATAATTTTTTATTCATTTTTTTTATTTTTACTAACCAAATGAATTCGCGACAGTGAGAACAAAAGGTAGGCTGTCGCAAGAATGTTGCCATAAACTTGTGACAGTTGACCTGATGAACTCTTCGGCGCATAGCCCCCCGACGACGGTTGAAGCCCTGCCGTTCCTTGAACTCGCGAGGTTTGGAAGGCGCATGTTCTAAATAAAAATTGACAAAAAAATTAATTAATATTTATCTATACAAAAAATAAATGACTTGGAAGGATTTAGTTTTTGGAATTCCACCAATTAGGCCAACAGAAGTTGGCCTGTTATTGAGAAGGGATGACTTTTTTTTTAATAAATAAATAAATTTATTTACAATCTAATAAAAATAAATAAGTAAAAATAAATATTTTATCATACTAAGAACTTTACATGGTTTGTAAATTGTTGAATTTCTATTACATGTTTTAATAGAAATAATAATATTTTAAAAAATAATCACCTTTGATTTGTTCAAAATATTTATTTGATCCTTATAAAAAGAAGCATTATGTTTACAATGAATGGTGCGTAAAAACTCTTTCCTACAATTCATTTTTCAAATTTATATATAAGTAATTGAGAATGGAAGTTTAATTCAAAAACAATTCGCTGATTGGTAATTATAATATTTGTGGCTGAATTATAAAATGAAAAAAAATAAACAAAAATCAAATTCGGTTGAACTGATTCTTTCACTGACTGAAAATGATCCGTCTATCAAAAATCTCTATTTTGGATTAAATGCAAGAAAGAATCGCCTATGAAGATAGCAACGATTGAATTCTGGAGAGGGAATGATGAAAATTCCTTCGATCCCCTAAATATTTGAAAAATTAAAAAAATAATTTTATTATAAAACTTTTCACTGAATATTGTTTTTGGTATTGATAGGATTCTCCTTTTTAAATTGTTTTATTTATTAATATAAGAGCATGGGCAGGAAGGTAACCAATGAACAAAATCAGACATCCATGATCGTTTGCGGGTTTTCAACTTTCTATAAGGGAGTGGGCGTTTGCCTTCCAGTGAATTTGCATTTTGGGAAAAATTAATAAAATAATAAAGATTTTTAGAAAAATCATCCATGGTAAGGTTTTGACCAGGTTTTCCTTAACAGCTTAAGGCGAATGTCGGGATGGCTAATACGTCGTATACTGGTCATATGTTATTGCGCGCAATGTTTCATCATCTTTTATCTTTTTCTTTCGATGGAAATGTATGAACATGTTATTTGTTAATAAGCATACATTTCTTTCTTTCTTTTTTTTTCTTGTATTTTTTGTATTTGTTTTGTTAATTGTTTGTTGTTTTGTATTATGTAATTTATAAATTTGTATTTGTGTTTGATTGGACCTAGCCACCGAGAACTTGTGCCTCTAAGCAGGTCGTAAATAAATAAATTTATTTATTTAATTATTTTCAACGTGATCATGTAAATACACTGAATAGTGTTTTAAAATTATGATAGTTGTTAAATAAATTAAATATTAAAAAAAGTTATTTTGTTAAGGACTTGGCGGTTTTGCATGACCCCTATTGAAGCCAATGAAAATATTACTTAAAGAGGATTTATGAAAAGTGAATTGCTAAACGTTAGGAAAGACATCAAAGAATAAAAAATCGTTTATTTTTTAGTGGGAATTTAAACATGTGATATATATATATATATATACAATCTGTTGTTAAACTTAAACATTGATGTTGAATTATATGAGTCCATACTTAGAAGGAAAAATTGAAACATTTAATTTTAATTCTTTGATTAAATATCAAAAAAAAATATTTGAATATAAACTTTAATAGAAAAAATCAAAATTTCAAAATACTGAAAAAGTTCCTTAATGATTTACCAATATTTCTTTTCAAAGATTTCATATATGAAAAACAAAGCATTTCATACGTTTTAGAAAAAGTTTGAGAAATTGACTGGAATCTAACTCATTTTATTACAATAGTTTGTGATTCGAAAGCCGATAGGTGGTCTCTTTTGCAGCGCAGAGCTG
>JAAAKE020091022.1:0-20761 GCA_010014785.2 Anisolabis maritima | reverse complement strand
AACTAATTTCTCTCCAGGACTCTCCTCTCCTCTCTAACAAATCCAATTGATATTCTACAGAAGTTATGCAGAAAAATATTTACATGTCTAGGTGTCTATGGATTTGGATAGGTCTGTGGTTCCTAACAACCCATGACACCATCAAACTTTTTAATGAATAGAGGAAGCACTCTAAAAATATTGAAATCTAGTTATCAAGCTGTCATTCTAATACTTGGTGGGAACCCATTTTCCCTAGGGTGTTTAAATTAATTCGATTAAAACAACATTTTTTTGTTAATTTATTTATAGAAAATACAACGATTCGCCCACTCATTCTGCGGCCATCTTCAGTTTTAAACATACAAAGTAAGTGAAATTGTGAATGTGATTAATTTTGTTAAATGAAGACGGCCACAGAATTAAAATTAGTTTATAAAATTAAATAAAAAAATTTTTTTAACTTTTAATCTGATTATTTTATTTTGCGGTTATTAAATATTTTTTTCCTTTAAAAAATGACGGCATATTTTTTAAACATATCTCTAATCTGAATTTAATTAATTAATTATATGAATAAATTCAATCCCTCCTGCTCATTAAAATATTCTGTTGGAAAGATTGTTTATATTTTTCAAATTAGTAAAATCTATAAAAAAACTTAATAAAAATTTTTTACTTTTAGGCCCGAATTATTACGACCAGCTACTCAAAGGTCTCCCCCTAATCCTCCTTCATCGATCTCAACTAGTGTGATAAGAATGTCTCCTAATCCACGAAATGAACAACCAGTGACCACTCAACAGCACTGGCGTGAAGAAAGTACTATGAGTGTTGTTACATCGTATACCACCGCTCAAATTCAACCTCAACAGCAACAACAACAACAGCAACAACCAAGTATCATCCTCCAACAAGCTCTACAAACAGTCGATTCCCACCCCGAACACCCAAGACTTCTCAAAGCTCCTCCAATTCAAAAAGATGTTCTAGATTGTTCGAATCCCGAGACATCTCCCTTTCAACATGAGAACAAAATACTCATTCTCAATACTGTCAAGAATTATGAAGATTCTGACAAATACCCCACAATTGTGGTTAATCATACTCATGTGCCGCAGCCTCCCCCGCCCCCACCGCCGCTTCCACCTCCAGCACCAACGAATACCCAACAAACTGTCCTCCACCATGGAATGCACGCAATCCACCAACCACCTCCACCCCCTTTACCTCCACCCCCTCAGCAACCTTCCTTACCCCCTCCACCCCCTCCAAATCAACATCATCATATACATCATCATCATACACATCATGCACCACCACCCACACCACCAATCAATAGTCCAAAGCCTCCCAGCTTGCCACCCCCCAGCACCACATCGTTTCCGCAATCACCACAACAAGTCCAACAATCGCCAGCGCCTGAACAATCAACTAGACCAAGCAATAAATTTCATCCAGTCATTGTACGACCTCCGCAAATTATACCGGACATACTTCCTCGTGATAAAAATGGTAATTTGTTTTTATAAATTATCTCAAAGTGATTCCACTTGAAATGAGTCAAATGGTCACATCCGTGATAGTTTCTTTTAATAATACATTTTAAATTAAAGATATTTCTTTCAATAAATATTGTAAAAGTAAATAACACAATTATGAAATCTGCAAATATTTCTTAAACGAAAATCTATTATTAAGGAACTGTATATCAAGGATGTGACAATTTGATTCTTTTCATATGGAATCATTCTATAAAAAATTTTTCATTTTTAATATTTCTTGTTTATTTTAGGAAATTCGAGCTATCAAACTATTCCTTCAAATCAACAAATCCCATTTTATTCCTGGCAATCCCTCGTACCCCTTTTAGCAACAACCTCTCCCCCACTTTCTCAACCTCCTCCTGCATCTAGTTTATCACCGCCTCGATCTGCCCCTCCCATTCCATTAACAAAACATGAACAGGAACCTCTTGAAATTGTTGACACTGCCGAATTCCCTGCCGCCGAAGAAGACGATGATGTATTTGAACCAGAAGCTCCAGTATCAACGACTGAAGAAACAACGCCTAATAATAGCGAAAATAGTTCTTTGGGATCAAGTTCTACCGCTCCTGCAGGAAAACGTCGAACACAATCCCTTGGCGCTCTTCAAGGAAAAGAACCTAATAGCCCTTTAAAAGTAAGATTTCTTTTGAAAGAAGTCTATATTTTCTCTATGGAAATTTAATAATGTAATTTTTTTTAGACAAAAGAACGAGATAGAATTCGGAGACCCATGAACGCTTTTATGATCTTTAGTAAAAGACATCGAGCTCTTGTACATCAAAGCCATCCAAATCATGACAACAGAACCGTTTCTAAAATTCTTGGCGAATGGTGGTATACTTTAGGTTGCGAAGAAAAAAGAAAATACCATGAGCTTGCTTCTGAGGTATGACAGTTAATTGAAGCTACCAGAAATCAGAGATATTAATAAAATTTTATGAATTTCTCTAGGTCAAAGAAGCTCATTTCAAAGCACATCCTGACTGGAAATGGTGTAGTAAAGATAGACGAAAATCTTCAACCAGCTCTTGTAAAGGAGATGGGCAGAGGGGCAAACTTGGATCGATTGATGAATCTGATGAGCCAAGTCCAAGCAGCACGTTAGCAACTGGGAAACCAACGACAAACGGCTCAGCTACGGGGGCTGAGGAATCCGAGGTAAATCACCTCTTCAAAATTAATATTTCGAAATTTTTATAAAATTATTTTCAAATTTTTCCTTTTATAAATTTATTATTAATCTAATTTAAAATATTAATTAATTATTTTAGATTGCTGATGAAAATCAAACCAAATCTGATCAAAAATCAGACTCAAAGGATGATCTTTCCATCCAACAACAAACTGGAGACGAAGAGTTGTCTGATGATGATCAAATGGTAGTTAACCTCTTATAAAAAATGATGAAATTATTGAACTATAAATAATTTTTTTATATAGGTAATTTGTGAGGAGCCCCCTCCGCCTGCAGCCCCTCCGCCTCCTGTGCCTGAGATTGATCTCAAATGCAAAGAAAAGGTCACTGATTCGGATAGTGAATGCCAGAGTGATGTTGAATCGCATTTTGAAAACAAGACTTTCCCACAACAGAGATTTAGTCCAGTTTCGGGGATCAAGAGTAATAATTCAGCGGAAATCACATGTCGTCCGAAACCGATCAAAGCCAGGTATTTCAGAAATTTATTTTAATTTATATTAATTTTTTATATATTTTTTTATCTTTACAGTTTACCTAGTACAAATGAGCCTGGTAGTAAATTTCAAGCATTGGGGTCCAATGATAAAACAGCTTCAGCTGCCTCCTATCCTTATCTCTCTCCAGTTAATCCGAGCGGGATCTCCGGATTTCAACCCACTGGTGGAGCTTTCAAAACAATGCCAGCTTCTCCAAAGGTGACTATAAAAAATCTTATTTATTATTAATAGAATTTTACATCTATCCCTTAGAGCGGAGTAGGGTCAGTGGCTCGCTTCCCGTCCTGAGAAATACAATTTATTAAATTATATTGGCTACTAATTAATTTAAACGAAGTCTAAATGTTCTCAGATATTGGAAAAGGTTTAGAAAAAAATATTTCAAAGAATCCAAGTTTATTCATAATTGTGAATAAGATGTGAAAAAAAATTTTCTGTCTCTTGCTGAATCAAGAATAATAATAAATAATAAATATTGAAAATCTATTGGGAAGAAAATAATTTTTTTTTAATCAATGAAGAAAGTATATATATAAAGAAATAATTATGTGGATAAAATCATCAAATTTCACAATGGTTTACGTATTATGAAATTTATTATTTTTAGATGTATCATAATTATCTCTTAAGACGAAACATAAGATATTGTTTTTTAATACTCTCAATAAATCCGCCCTAATATTTATTTACTTATTTATAAAAAATCTTATCTTCTTTACATCAAATTTTTCAGGTTGTTAAACCCGTCGAGACTCAAACGAACAATTGGAATTCGAGTTTAACGGATCAAGAGCATTCCAGCAAAATTCAACATTCGACTCCTATTCAAACTCAGCCACAACAAGCACAGCAACAGCCACCTGTTACACCTACAGTGACTACAGCTACTACATCAGTACCCTCAACGACAACCACCTACCAGACTCAGCCCTTGACTCTCTTTCTCAGCCCTTCGGCTGATTCTGGCACTTTTCAATATGTGCTTCACGGTGAAAGACTTCCAAGTCTATGCCCACCTTTGTTCCAAGTTCCGATCTCAGGTTTGTTTCATATTTTATGTAAAGTCTCTTTTTAGAATAAACTACTAAAATTAGTAATTTCAGATGCTTCCGGGCGAATCATGACAGTTCAAGCCGCACCAAACCAATTAGTCACAACTAGCAAACCTATAGATCCTCCTTCTGTGATCGTGTCCAAACCATATTCAATGATTCAGCCGACTACTAGCCAAGTTGTATATACAACCTTACCAACCCAGCCACAAAACAGGTATGAATTAATGTCATACTCCTGACTTTTTTCCTAATATTAGGCATTATTAGAGGTGGTTATTGACTTGGGCCTTTTTTCAAAAATTATTTTATATCCATTTCCGTTATTTTTTTATTAAAAATCTTTTTCTTTTTTAATTCTAAAGGAGGATTTGGAGTCAAGCATCATTGAACCCTTGAGTGAATACTAACAAAAGGACCTTGTTAATTGAGTTATAGATGTTAGATGGCTCTGTAAATTGTTGAAAAGGTGAAAAATAAAGAAGATGCAGCTGAAGTTATTTCATTAGGATCTATCCCCCTCAAAAGTAAATGGACTCTCTTTGCTTTCGCCTTAATGAATAATTAGAAGACCTAATAAATGAAATCTGAAAATAATAAATTTAATAATTGGTAAAACATTATAAAATTTGACGATTTTGAATTTCATGTACCTCTCCTAATTATCCATAAGACGAAACAAAAAATTACTTTTAAAGGGGATCTGTTAATATAAAAACAACTGTTGACGTTTCAATTGGAACTGTGGTTAAATCGTAGTTTTTCAGTAAGAGAGTGACCCATACCTTTTGTAAGAATACTCTTAGAAACTGCAATGGTGCCCTGTCCCTTGGTGCGGAGCTAGAGGTCTGGCTTCACATACCAAAGGTCAGAGGTTCGCTTCCTGTCCTGAGCGACAAAAATTTCTTTAAATTACACAATACCAATTAATTTAATTAAATAAGGACGGAGTCTAAATGGCCTCAGACGCCAAAAAGGACTTAAAAAAAAAAAAAAAAAAAAACTGCAATGTTCAATGAATTATCTCACTTAAACATAAATTGATAATGTATAAGCTCATAATTACATTGATATTACCCATTTAAAGAAAATTTTAAATATTTTATATTTTAATTCGATAAAATGGAAGATGAATGACAGAGAAAAAATTTTAACTTTTTATTCGGTTTATTAATTAACAAACTCATTCCATCACCGTGTTTTTGTGAAGATTAAGTACTCACTTTTGAACACTCGCAAATGCATCTAAATATCAAGAGAATCAAAGAAATAGAAGATATGAATATTTCCTCTTCATTATATACGAGTATATAACACTGCCCTGATGAAGTATGAAAGACTTCATCTAAACATCAGCATTTGTTAATTAAAAAATAGTAAATTAAATTTTATTTTTATTTAAAATCAATCGTTCTCTTCATCATTTTTTTAAATTTAATTTAATTAATTTTTTTTAGATTTAATAATACAGGAAAAAATGAAAAAACTTCACCCCCCTTAGAAGAAACAGAAAAGAGATCTCCATTTATTCAAACGATGGCATCTCAATGTAATTCAGACCCCCTGAAAATGAAACAGGAACCATTCCATACGTTTGAGCCCCCAGAGCCAAAGGCGCCTAATGAAGAAACAACAACATTTGTTCTCGCTCCCACACCTGCTCAGCTTGGAAGAGCTCCACTTCAAAGGCGCCAATCTATGAGTACGTTTTTTTATTTTTATTTTATATTTATATATTATAAATTTAAAATTTCTATATTTGTTCTATTCATTTTAGTTCAACCTGTGAGCTCTTCATCTTCTACAGTGGTATCTGCGAGTCAACCGATATCTTCAAATTCTGTCATTCCAAAAGCGGATTCAATTTCCATGACACAAGCCCCAATGTCGGCTGGTCCAGTTTTAATGGCATCCATTGAGCCAACCAGTCCTTCCTCTAATTCAATTGCAAATGGACAGCCCCTTTCAGCTAATTCTAAGAAAAGCTTTTTTAAAAAGAATGTAGAAGATGGAATGGATCGGTAAGAAAGATAAAATTAATTATATTTTTAAGAATCATAAAGGTATTCTTAATAAAATAAAATGTTTTTTCTCTCTGCCCTTTTATGATATTTTATTTTAAAAATATTTGAAATTTTTAGGGTTCTGGAAACAGTTGATTTCAAGAAAAAATTTTTCAATTTGCCTAAGTTTAATCCTCAGGAGTGCCAATCGCCAAGTGCCATCTCTGTACCCTCAAGCCCTCGAGTCTTTCAAAACTATCGTAAAAAAGGAAATAAGTCAGGTATAGATCCTAACTGGGCGTTTAATCAAACTCCTTCGGATGAAGGACTAGATCTGAGTGCTCGTCGTGTAACAGGCGAGGAAGAAACTGAGTCGGAAGCGACCCCAGCCGCCATCCCGCAAAACCCCAAACTCGTTGGTGGCACATTTTTTGGTCCCGATTTTAACCTGGAGGCTTATCGACAAAATGAGGCTTCGACCACTCCGATGGATGGTCTTTCAAATCAAGAGGGGGTTTCACCAAGGACTCCAAAGACTCCAGGCGGCGGAAAAGACAGCGAAAAAGGCCATCGCAAAATGCTGGAACAAAGGCGCCAATTGGTAACCCAATTGCTCAAAGAACAGGGTTTGTTCCCATCGAGTCAAGCCACAAGCGCTTTTCAGGTAATTCACATTTATTTTTATTTATATTTAATAATTTTCTTTTTTATTTTGTTACAAATTAAATTTAATTTTTAAAAATTACAATTTGTTTGTTAAAATATTTATAAATTTATTTATTTTCATTCAGGCGGACCATGTTGAAATTTTTCCTAGTAAGCAAAGTTTGCAGCTTAAGATACGAGAAGTTCGTCAAAAAATGATGGCTCAGAGTAATTTAACTCCTAGTGGTTCTGCAAGTCCGATGGCTTCGAGTTCAGATTCAACAGCAACTCCTCCAGGTATTTCTTATTTTCTATTTTATTTCCATATCCTTTTGTCTTCATCTTAATACTTTATCATTCTTTATCTCTCATCTAATTTATCTTATGTAAGAGTTCGGAAAAAAAGAAAACCAGCTGCTTTTCTCAGGTCACCATACACCACTTTATTTAGCAAATATTTCGGCCAACATTACGTCAGCCATTCTCACTGCCACAATGTGATAATTTTAGTGGACCTGCGTCCGTTAGGTATATAAAAGATTCTTGGAGAGGTGAGGGCCAGGTACACAATGAAACCATATCATGCGATAGCAATCGCAATGTTTTTCATGGTGTACATTATCACATTGTGGCACTGAGGATGGCCGACGTAATGCTGGCCGAAATATTTGCTAAATAAAGTGGTGTATAGTGATCTGAGAAAAGCAGGTGGTTTTCTTTTTCTCCAAACCCTTACACAAATTGATCTGCTCAGCTATCCCTCACTTATAATTTATCTTATTTTTAAAAACGAAATAAAGGCTTTTTTAGTCCATTTTAAGTTCATTTCACCTTATTATCTTGCGCATCATATTATCTTAAGCGAAATACTGAATATATTTATACCGTCATTGGGCTTTATTTAAAAACAAACTTATTTAAATTAATCCTTATTAGTCACTCTTTGGACTTTAGTTTCGAGAAATAGTAGCTTATCTCTAAAAATCCCTAAATATTTTTCCTATAGTTTTTTCATAATTTACCTATAGTGACCTGAGAAAAGCAGGTGGTTGCACCTGGATGCTTATTATGGGTAATATATAATATATTTCCAAATGACCAGTGGTCTTTATTATTTTATATTTCTGTATTTAAACATATCAAACTGGAATTAGTAGGAATGCTTTGGGGAAAGAAATGGGAATCCCTCCCAATATAATTTGAAGAAAGATATTTTGGAATATACTCTGAAACATCTATGAAAGATAAGAGATAATATAAATCAGTATTTGAATCAAAGATGTAATTAAAAGCTATTTGCTCAGTCATAAACTATAATATTTAGTTTTTGCTTTTTTTTTGATTTGGATATCTAAAATGAATATATGCAAAAAAAAAATTGAGGAGGATAGACCAAATCCTCAGATATTCCATTTGCTTTTACTCCACAGGCTTCTATTAGATTTTATTCTTCTGTCAATCTTTTGATTACTACATCCTCTCTATAAATCCATCCACTTTTTCTACAGTTTTATTTTCATCTCTTCCAAAAAAATTATTTTTGATATAATTACTTAAATAATTAATATTTCAAGAATGTATAGAATTTAATTTAATTTTTTTTGAATTAGGAACTGCTCCATTGGTACCTGCGAGTGTCCAAAGCGCACCAACGCTCACAATTCCCGCTTCATCAAGTAGCTAGCTTTGCTGAAAGATATGCTGCCACGGGACCAACTAAATGCCGTTGATGCAGGTATTCTCAACCTATCGACGAGCTCAGATCGGCCGCTAAGGTTTTCTAAGCCCTACTCAAAACTCCGCGTCGCAGTTTATTTTAACTCTTTTATTTTTAAATAATGTACAAAGTGCTGTGAAATTTTTTTGGCAAGGTGCATTTGATTGAGCTTGCCTCTCTAGAGCTTAGATCCATTCAGGTAAGGTTTGACTTTTCCTGGGAAAAATAATTATATAAACATATATATACGTATAAATATATATATATATGTATATATATTTTTATATATATAAAATAACTAAAACTTACGTGCCTACAAACATTTCTTGGCTGGGTTCCCCCCACAAGCTGTTACCATTTAATGATATCCTTTGAATTTAACTGGATAGTCATTATGTTTTTAAATGTAAAATAAAATTTGATTTAATAAACGCGCCAATAATCTTTATTTTACTTCGACCATATCTTATCTAGCAATTAAAAAAAACTCAGTCAAAAAATGATAGATTCTTAAAAGATATTAATTGTAGTTTTGTAAAAAAAGAAAATACGTAAAAAAGAAAACCATTTAAGAGTACAAGATATTTTTGATCTGACTTTAATTTTAGTGAGTGAATGAATTGAGATTGGAAAAAATATATATATATTATATATATAGTACAGTATTTTAATGTAAAACGTAAATCTACAAAAAATATATTCATTAATTCAAATGTCTTTATCTTGTAACTCGAATAGTAATATAGTTTAAACGGATCAAAATATTTTTTCCTCAAGAAAAGTTAAAATTCAATGAAAAGTTATTTTTCATTATTATATTTTTTATTATTATTAATAATTATTATTATAATATTATTATTATTATTATTTGTAATATCTAAAAAGAGAAAACATTCTTTTGTTTTCCAAACTAGATGACTTGAGCTCAAAAAGACGCCGTTAAAACATCTCATACAAAATGATATTAGTTTTATTTTATTATCGTGCGCGTTTTGTACAGATCTTTTTTTTCCATTCATTCTTTGACTGAATATTAATTGTTTTATTTTTTTTTAAATTCACTTCTTAAATAACTATTACGGGTCCGTTTCCCCCGTAATATAATGTATATTTACTTGGTTGTTTTTTAAGAACGAAAGTTCATAAAGTAAAGTCCCCGTCCTTATCTCTATGTCAGAACTTAAAAAATCCTTGTGACTCTATAATAGAACAAGGTTTTCTTCTCTTTCAGTATCCATTATTTAGTTTTTCCCATATTTGCTGTTTTTTACACACACACACACACATATACACATACACACACACACACACACACACACACACACATGAACACATTTAGAACGATACTAGCTAAAAACACTTAATCCTTTAGATAATCGTTGTTAATTGGGCAGCAAATATGGACATTTTATCGGATATTTACGGTGTGTTGCACATTTATTGTTTATATTGTTTTTTTTTTTTATATTTTTTTATATTAGAGAGTTATAGCAATATCATAAACGGATACAATACGTTGAATTCCTGAGCTTAGCATGGATCAAGGAATAACGTTAAATTTCAATTTTATCCATCCAAAATATATATGTATAACTTGTTATATTAAACCGTTGTACACTATCTGCTATAACTTCCTATTATTTAGAACAAAAATCGATTGCAAGCTATTTAAGCTTGCACAGTGCGAAGTAGGGTGCTATATGCTATATAATTTTATAATTTTAATTATTTCAATAAGTTATTATTGCTAAATAGCTAATAGCACATTGTAATTATTTTATAAAATTAGTAAAATCTTATAATATTTTATATATTTACATTGTTATAATATTACAAATATATATACATCCAAATATAGATATATATATAAATTAAATAAAATATACTACATATTTATATATATATCTATATATAATTAATTATCTATAAATATATAGAAAATGTTATGTAAAAAATGTCACAACTTTATTTGTCCTCAACTTGGAATTTTCTCCTTGTTATTTTTGGGCAAAAAGCACTTGAATAATCTGAGAAATTTTATGTAAAATGATGTACATTTATATTAGAGAAAATTTTATTATTGAAAAAAAAAAACAAAAATCTTACTACTATGTTATTGTTTTAAAAGTTTTTTATTAAAAAGAAATTCTATGGAGTGCAATGTTAAAAAAAAGTGTGCAATTCTATAATTTGATTTTAATAAATTACTGGTTTTTTCTTGCCACAAAGCGAGATTATTGTTTTTAATTTAAAATAGAAAACAAATTTCGCTTTGTAATCTGTTAATACACTGAAGTTCATTAAATAAATTAATGGTTTTTTATGGAATTTGAAAATATTCATTGCTGAAGTTTTAATGTTATTTTTCTATCTAAAAATTTTTTAAATTGAACTGACTGGCTGTGCAGTAGTATTTATTAGTCAGTAAAAAACACAATCGATTGTTTATTTAGCTAAGATATTATTTGTACTTGGAAAGATATTTTTATTTTTTTTAATAACAAAATTATTTTTTGTTATTATAATAATTCTTTTATAACTCAGGTCTTTCTTTTTATTTAAGAAATCTTGTTATAGAATTAAAACTTAAAAATAACGGCCGGTATTTTTTTAGAATTAGGATATATAATAAAAACATTGTGTTCCTTTTATTTTTTTAATTGAAAAAAAAAAAAAAAAGAAAAACTTTAAAAATGATATCAATAGTAAAATTCAAAAGCTGTGATTTTAAAATATCAGAAATATATAAATGCTTTTATGGCATTAACTAAAATACAAAAGTAACAATTGCACAATAAATTAGACCTATATCTAAAATCAAAATAAGTTTCTCTCTCCCTCTATATATAATAAATATAAATTTTATTAATTTTCAGTATTTTTTTTTTATTTAAAATTTTATTTCAATGGTGCATTTGATAGTTAAGACTAAATCATATTTTGGAATCGTAAACAATGGTATCAAAATTTATCTCATTGTGCGAAAGGGTAATTAAATTTAGTCGCCCATATTTAATTTTTTATTACAACATTATTTACAAAGGAAAAAATTTTCTCTTTTTCCATAAAGTTTCACCTATTGGCATGAATTCAAGAAAATTTAAGGTTATTTTTTTATTGCAGTATCGTAGAAAGAAAGACTAGCCATTTCCGGAATAAATACCAACATGCTCATTATCGTTAACAATTCTTACTGATCTTTTTTTAACTTTGGTATGTTCAGGTACGTAAGGTCTTACTAGCACTGGAATGAGACCTGGTACCAGGGACTTTATTTAAGGGGAACATTTAAAATTAAACTGACAAGGACTTACTTAAGAAAAACTGGTATTTTGAATTTCTTAGAAAGCAAATAATTTCAATTATTTTCTAAAAAATTAATTAAATTAATTAAAAATATAAAGAAAAAACAAATGTGTACACTTTATATTTTTCCTTTCCTTACCCCCTCAGGCCAAAAAAGAAAAAAGACATCTCTGCTGGGTATGTTCAACATTCGTTATCGTTAGCGTTCCTTGATTTTGTTTGATGGTCAATAAGAGGTGTTAACGATGGACTCCAGATCCAGATCTGCTTTCCAAATTCTAAGGGTTATGGGTTACGACGATGGACAACCATTCTGCATTTCTTGCGCAGCTAAAGATGTTTCATTCTACAATTTAGCATTATAAACCTTTCAATCTTGGAAAAATTCATGAATGAAGCTCATAAAAGAGAGAAAATCTTTTTTTCTATAAAATAATGTAATAATAATGTAGTAAAAGATAGGTTGATATACGATTCTTCCCAATGGTTTTACAATTTATATTTAAAAAATTTTTCAGCAATGTATATTTCCCGAAATTGTTGCTGTTTTATGTATGAATTTTTATTTAATGAATTAAAAACTATTTATCAGTGTAGTTGAATTATAATCACTGGTGCTAATTAATTTACAGAACATTACATGTTAATTAGATCTATATCCAAGACCTAGCTAGCAATAAAATAATCACTTATTAATAATTTTCCAATATCTAATGGATATTTTTTTAACATAATTTAATTTTAATCAAATGTACAAAATAATGGAACAAATTAATAACAAAATTAAAATTCTGATCATGCCATATTAAAAGATATTTAGACATCACTTATTATTTACTATCACATAAAGAAAAAAATTACTGCACACTAAATAAATATATAAGATTAATCTAATTCTTAACTAATTATGTTTTTTGTAAGTGGAAATTTAAGTCCTGGAGTTCCTTGCATGACGACTTTTTAGTCTCCCCATGTCATTGATGTTTTATTTCATTATCTTTTTTTATTTACTATTTTTACTGTTCCGATTTTTTAAAATATCTGAATACTTTTTTTTTAATTAAACATTTATATTTTTTGATTTTGAAAATTATTTCTAAAGGCCTGTTAAATATGTTTGTCATGGTTTTTGTATTCTATTCTTCCTATTAATTTGATGATGATGAATGCTTATTACCCACACCCAGACAATCATGGGACATGATATGATAAATAAAAATAGAAAAAAAAAACAACCGCAAAAAATTCTTGTCTGACCTTTTTAATAAAATGCATTTTGCTAAACTAATCATTTAAATCCCTTATTCAAGATAAAGATTTTTAATTAATTAGTAAACACACAGATCCGTTTCTCATTAACAAATAATTCCATTTTATTTATATTTAAATAAAAAATTAAATACTATAAATAACATAAATACTATAAATATATTAATTTATATTAAATACTATCCCTTGGAAGATATACTTTTCTTGATAGATAGAGAATAAATGGCCTTGAAATTAATTTCCTTGCTAAAATTTCCTCTTCTCCATTAAACTTTCCTTTTTTCAGAAGGGCTTGCTTAAGTCGGGCTTTGGCTTAATTAAGGCATTGACGTTAACTTGGAATTTTAAAGAGAATTAGGATTGTTTAGATAATATAATTTTTTCATTTGGACAACCTTTGGCCGTAACCATCTATCGATAACCCGTGAAATTACTTGATTTTCTGTCTCTAACTATTCCTCATATATTCATTTCTAGCTAGCTAACTATTCCTATATCCTTCAGGCCCAACCAACTCCTTGCTACGGAGATTATCCTAGTTTGAGAAGGACCGGAGAACCGGCCTACTCCTATCATTGAGAGGGAATCCATCCTTCTTTACATTCCTTCCTTAGGAGGAGGTGTTACAGCAACCCCCTCTCCTCGTAGAGTTGCTTGAGGGCTCTAATGTGGAGGATCCACTCCAGGACATACTTGAGGGTTTGTTTTCATTAAATATTTTTATTTAATGAAAAAATCTCCTATATAGAACGATGACACCCTATCGACTCTTCCAAGGAGATAATATCATGATTTTAAAGGCTATTAGGGTTTATGTAATTGCCTTATGAATATGTAAAGTTCTAAGGCTTAGAACTATATATTAGAATCAGAGCAATAAATCATATTAAAATATATGAGAAATAGCGGTGTTAATAAAGCTTAATTTAAATAGCGTACCCACCTCGACTCGAACCAGATTCAGCTTTCCCGGCGGACGAGGTTGCCTTTCATAAAAACACACGAACCACAACACAATTCCGCATTTGCTTATAAATATGAGAGAAAATTTAACTTCATTCATATGGTGGCATCTTGCGAGTCCGTTTGGAATTATCATCATAATTCTAGAGGCGAAATAGAGATTGAAAAGAAAATTGTGATTCTTTACTATTAATGATACTGGCTAATATTTATAAATAAATAATTTTTATTTATAATTTCTCTTATTATTCCCTGCCAGTAGCCCATCTGGAGTTTCCTTTGGAATAAATTTTTAATTAACACAACTAATTTTATATATATATATATATATTGCGAAGGGATTGGAAAAAAATCAATCATAATTGATTGATTAATTCCTTCTAGACAATTTGGATTTCTGATTCCATATTTTTATTGTTGAAAATTATTAAAATTTTTGTAAGACTTATTTTTATCCTTGTTTATCCATCTCGTAAACATATTTTTTATAATTTGGTTATTTTTTTATTTCCTTTTTGTTCGGTGCTCCAGTTGTCCAATTGTTGTTTTATTTATAGTTAATATAGTTTTTATTAAGATCAATAATAAAAAATTATGGTCCTTGTGCCTTAATGCCCCCAAAAACCCCAAAAGGTATTCCCCAAGGTCTTAAGGAGAAGAAAAATTGTACTGACTTCTCCCCTCCACTTTGATACCCCCCTCCTTGGAGAAATCCAGAAACCCGATATTTCCGGATATAAACGGGACGCCCGGCGCGGGAACAGTAACACAGAGGAAGAACAGGAGCTAACAAAACCACACATGAACAGAAAACGGTAACACAGAGTAAGAGAAGACACACAGAGACGGACACTGAACACACCCAGTGACGTATACTCTGTGTTCTCTAACCGCAAATCTTTTCCCCAAAGCGTCCTCAACCCACCTGGCTTTGAAGATGGTCGCATACACCAAAATGTCGCTCTGGGCTTTTTAAATAAAGAAATAATACTAGCTACATCGCTCTTTCTTTACCCTTACTACATATAAATCTTCATCTAAATCAAAATTAATTAAATCAAAAAAATTATAAGTCGAAGCAGATGCAATTAATTTCTAAATAGCGCCATTTGGCCTTTTTACCCAGTGACCAACCAAATTTCTATGGCCACACGGTCATATAGCAGGAAAGGGTTCGAAATATATATATATATATATATATATATAAAAATACAAATTCACAAAAAAAAGCAAATGATAATATGCTAATATATATATATATATATATAAAAATACAAATTCACAAAAAAAAGCAAATGATAATATGCTAATATATATATATATATATATGTTCTGGAAGGATTATTCCATATATATATATAATAATAATAATAATAATAATAATAGGAATAATTTTGAAGTAAGGTCTGTTTTAAAAATAAAAATAAAGAATAGAATATATTTTGGAAACATCTCAGATTCTACATAGTTTTTTTTATTTTTCCACAGTTTCCTTGTTTGTTCAAGCAGTTGTCATTTCTTACAACTAAACTTGGAATATCTTCTGCCACCAAGATGGTGCTATACCAAAAAAGGTGAATATCGCTTGCTGCAAGATCAGGGATTTGCGGCGCATGGTCGAACTCCTTCTAGCCAAAAGAGTTGATCAAATCCCGAGTCTGGGCAGCATAATGGAGCAGTAAAAAATTCCCTTGATCAGCATGACGGAGCTTAGCTAGGGTTGAACTACAAGCTTCTGCATTGATGGAGATGCGGCAAACTTCTTTGAAAGAGATATTCAAAATTTCGTTGTAAAGTATGACAAGTGCTTGAACAAACAAGGAAACTATGGGGAAAAATAAAAGAAGAAGAATCTGTAGAATCTGAAAATAAATATGTTTCGAAAATAATTATTTTCTATTGTTTATTTTTATTTTTAAACTTACTTACTTTACTAAAAATAACTTAATAATAAGAAAAATATTAATTGATGTACTGAATTATGTTTATTCTATTTTTGTGAGCTCTGAACATTAGGAGGCAAGGATAGAGATTTTACCCATTAAATATTTATTTTTAATCCAAAAAGAATGTCCATTTTTAAATTCAATAATTCCAACCTGGAACTGGTAGAACCCAATTTATTTTTAATGAGTCCTTCCTAGCCATGCGAGAATTCTTAACCTTGGCAATATATGACCCTAAACATCCTAAAACATGTTCCGCCCTAGAGAATTTGGTATTTTTGCTGCGCCCAATGGGACGATCTTCGTATCTTCTATTCGTTCTCTAGGAGTTATTACTGTTTCCAAAATAACAATGCTTCTCAGATTGCGTACTTCCTATCATCATGGGAATGGAACTATTCATACCATTCAAAATAGTCCAGAAGGGAAGCAATTCCAAACTCTGATTTAGTGCCGAATGTGATTAAGATTTAAAATTTTGAAAATACCATTTTTGTTAAAAACCAAGCACACACCAAATGGGAACATCACAAAAACCCATCTGAGTTGGATAGCTTCCGTAAGACCAGGAATCTCTGGGGAGAAGAGGCCATTCAATTAAAAGAAATGCGGTTAACTGCCATCCTGTCTAAATGGAATTCGTCAATTCTGGTCCTTAGCAAAGCTTAGCCAATTTTGCCTTATCTTCATTTTCTCCTCATTTGCCCATTGGAAAAGTGGGGATACCAGAACGTTTTGTATTAGACAGAGAGTTTTGACTTAATTGCTAAAAAAAAAGATTTAAAAGATCTAAAAATTTATTTTATAAAATAAATACATAGAAATTAATTAACTGTGTCCTTTATTCTTATAAATTCCACACCTTCTATTGACAAGGTAGGTTTACTATCTTGTAATAATAGTAATGACAATTTCCAATTTTTAGAATTAGCTGTGTTATTTACAACAAGGGTTGAAAGTTTGTTCAATTTGTAAAGCGATGCAACACATCTTTCTGTCAGCAGGGGACAATCACTAATATCTAAATATTCTAATGTTCTTGCATACTCTCCAGATATCCAATCGACGCACCAATCGTCAAGATAAATATTATTTTTCAAACTCAGCCATTTTATTGCTTTAAGCCCTTTAAGATTTTGAAATCCTTCGTAAATTAGGTTAAAATTTGAAGAATCAATCGCTTCAATGATTTTTGAATCTATATACTTTGATGGTAAGTCATACATTCCTTTTTTATCTTTTTTAATCCAATTATTTTCTCCTATGAATTTTACTGAAGCTCCACGAAATACTAAGAAATGTGCCGCCGCAAGTTCATTCTTTAAAATCAAATGTCGATCTTCCACAAATGCTTGTGTATATATATTTTTTTTAAATTTGTTAACTTGAAACCATTTTTTTATATTTTCTAGAGATATAGATTTAGGTAATTCTGGAAAATCTTTTAAAATTAAAAATCTTTTAGACTTTAATGGAGATTCAAATAATTTTAGGCTGCTCTGCCATACACCCTCCTTTTGAGATAAAGGCACTCTTAATTTTTTACTTTGGTCTTCAGTTGAATTATATCTTAATGAAAAGTAAAAAATTCTAGCTTTTGAAGTTTTTGACAAAAACATTTTTTCTAAAAATAAAAGAATTATATTATTATTAAATTATTTGTTTAGAATGATAACGATCTAAGCATTTGAGAAAATTATTTTCTCTAGTTCATATACCATAAACTGTATAAATAATATACTTATTTATAATTGAAGGCAGTGACGTACCTAATAGGGAGATGGGATAAAGCTCCAGATCCCCTTAATTTGATTTCATTTTAAAAGAAAAATTTATGAATGTTTAACGAAAGTTAATAAGTTTTTTAATTTAAAATATAATTTTTTTGAAGATTCAACTAAAATGAAAAAAATTGAGGCAAGTACCTTAATTCAATTGGGTTGAGGGAGATTCGGCTAAGAGAGAATTTTATCTTTCTTTTTAGGAGTATTTCCGTGCTCTCACTTTTATTTTGGAGGAGAGGAGGAGGTTCACTTTGATCACTGCCCTGGGGGATCCTCGCTTACTCACATGAAAAATAGTGATTTCTGAACTTCTCAATAACTCTGTAAGAACTATAAGACAGTTAAAAAATAAGATAAGAAATCTAAGCAGAATAAAATATTTAACCTGATTTTACATGGATCTATGAAAATCTTTAATGAATGATTTATTGAATTTTTAAACTTTATTCTTACTAAAATCTAAAAAATGGATTTTTCAATTTCTATGTTTTTAATAGTAAAAAAAGTTTGACATTTCTAAACTTAACCTTAGAAAATTTAATAATTTCTAAAATATAAAAATATAAATATTTACCTTTTATTTATCTTTTTTAATTATTTTTATTAATTTTAATTTTTTAATTAATTAATTCCTTTAATTTATTACCATAATATTTTAATTATGCTTTGATGTGAGTTAAATATTATATAATTAAAAAGAACGAGTCTTTGAAAGAAATCAAAGAACTGACTTGTAATAAAAAGATTCTTTCCAAGGGTAACCAACTCTAAATGACCTACTCACTAAGAAGCAATTAACACCAGTACTAAACCTGGCATTATCGTTGTCTATTTCAAATGTTATTATAAAATAAATAGATGCAAAATAAGAAATAAGAAAAAACTTGATATTTAATTTAAAATTAAATTAAAATTAAAAATACCTGGCTAATATAATTTATTAAAAACAATTTTTTTAATATATGATTTTAAATTTCTCTCTGCATTAGTCCTATTTATCTCATTCACCTCACTTGATTGCTGCTCACATTTTTTAATATTAGTTTAAATAAATAAATAATTAATAATAATCAATATAATATACTTTTATATTTTTTACATATAAAAGAACGAACGAGAGTGAGACAAAATAAACGATTCTTTGAGTAACAAGGCACTTCAGACTTCTAAGGAACGATTTGTCAATCATATGTCATTTCAAAGGCAATCAATAGAACTGCATTAATAACATTAAAAAAATATATATTTCTTTATTATTAACAAAATGAATGAAGTAAGTAAAAACTATTTTTATAAAAAATCTTTTGTGTGTAATTTTAAATAATTAAATCTCTTAATTCCTAGGTGAATGAAGATTCTATTGAAAAATTAAAAAAAGAGATTGAAGAAATGCAGATACAAATTGATAAAAAACGAGAAAAATTAAATAAATTAATGGTAATTTGCAATTTTAATTATCTTTTTATCATCTTTTTTTTAATCTTTATAAAGATATTTTCAGGTGGACATGTCAGATAAAACAAAATTAAATAATAGTGAAATAAATAAGTATAGTAGACAGCTTATACTCCAAGAGATAGGAGTTAATGGTTTGTGCTTTTAATTTTATTAAAATATATTAAAATAAGCCGAGAACCATCATCAGACACCTTAAGAGCAGTCTTGGCAATTAAATTGTTTATCCGACTTCTCGCATATCCCCCAAACATCTTCCGTAATATTTTTTGCTAAATTTTAGGCCAATTGAAATTAAAACAATCTTCGGTTTTGATCGTTGGAAGTGGAGGCCTAGGCTGTCCTGCTGCTCTTTATTTAACTGGAGCTGGAATAGGTATTTATTTTTAATTATTCACATTAGTTTCAAATTATTTTGATTTTTTGATTTTTTTAATAGGCCATATTGGATTAATCGATTATGATTTGGTTGAATTAAATAATTTACATAGACAAGTTTTACATATGGAATTAAATATTGGTAAAACAAAAGTAGAATCAGCAAAAAGTTTTCTTACTAGGTATCTATATATTTATAAAGAATATTTGAAATTAAATTAAGTTAGAGATATTGGATTGTAGGCTTCCTGGTGTTTGATCTCGGATCTCCTTTCTGTCCCATACCCAAAAAATTTTGACCCTACATTTGCCCTAAAGGCTCGAGATTATATTTTTGTTTTGTCAATTATCGATTTGATTGAGACGAAGTCTTCCTGGGAGTGTGAACCCATAGACTTTTCGTATCTTAAGCGTCTTGCCCTTACATCAAAGCTTATAATTTTTCATTAGTTAGCAATTGGGCATCGTGGACTTCTCATGGAGGCGGAACCAGGAGTGGGGATCAAGACTTGCCCCTCAAAACCAAATGAAAACAGGGAATCACCTCTAAGAAAAAATTAAAATTCATTTCAGAGAAGAAAAATTGCCTCTCTTTGTCGGGATTATCAAAGATTCCTCTACAATTTTATGGTTAACGTAAATTACAGATCCGAACTCGAATTCAAATCCATATCCTCATTAACATATTGTTATTAAGCGTCCCTAAAATAAAATCAAACTATCCTTCTTCATGGAAATAACATGTCAAGGAAAGAAGAAGAAAATTTGACCAACATTGTGGATTATTTTTGATTTTAGGCTTGAAGTTAGGCCAGGCATGGCTAACATACGGCACGCGGGCCGGATCCGACCCGCGTAAATGAATTTATGTGGTCCGCGAACAATTTTTCAATATTAGCATTTAACTTCTAGTAATTAATCGAATGAATATTTGTGAACAATCCTTTTCTTTAATGAATCTAAATAAAAGTACAACAAGATCAAGATTGAATGATTTACATTTGGAGGCTGTGTTAAGA
>JAAAKE020091021.1:16213-42509 GCA_010014785.2 Anisolabis maritima | reverse complement strand
ATTCATTATACGAAAACTGTCTTTCATGTTCCCCAAAAAAAACGAAATGACTTTCCGAACAACCCAATATTTGCTAAAAAAATTATATTTTTAATTGGTCATTTGAGGATTTAGGAGTTAGAATGAATATTATGTAACCGCTAGACTCCTCATTGTTACAAGTATTCTCAAAAAATATATTTCAGACAAATATATCCCTTAATCCCTTAGTAGCGTATATATATATATATATATATTTTTTTTTTTTTGGGGGGGGATATGGAAGCATAAGGACCTCTAATGATTAGAAGTCACATGCAACCAGGAAGAACAGAAGGGGAGAGTGGTGATTTTAAAAGCTGTTTGTTGAGGTTGGATTGGAAGGTTTGGAGATTATAGGTTTTTGGGAAGATAGTAGGGGGTTATTCCAATCACGGGAGGTCATAAAAGAGGATAAAAGAAGACTGAAATTTATTAGTTCTACTAGTCGCGACTTTAACGACATATTTGAAAGTTGTATGCAACCATCCCACCCCCTGATCAAAAGATTAACGATGTTGATATATAACCATAATTGGTAGCCAATATAATTTTAATAAACTTTGTCGCTTGGAACGGAAATCGAACCACTGACCTTTGGATCAAGAAGCAAGATCTGAGCCAAGGGTCAGGGTTATGTCAAAAGTTAAAATTATAAAAATAACCTTGTGCGTGTTAGGCATTCCAGACTGAATTTGACTAAAATTTTTCTTTTTTAAAAATTAGTGTTATTATAATAAATAAAATAAATAGTCATATTTTTGAGAAATTATTAGCCAAAATGTTGACACAATAAGACACAAAAATCAACTGTTAGGTTATTTACTGAATTAATTTTCTTCAAACACGACCTTCTCCGAAACACCATTTATAATCAGTAAAGACAATTATGTATTATTATAATGAGTACAAAATAAATTATTTTTTCTAATTTTTTTTTATATTAGAGCCTTCAAAAATTGTAACCTTAATTTTTTCCGCCATTTATTAATTTTTGATGGCTATATTTCAATATCAAAAAGTCAATGAAGCGCATCCATGTGAAGCAAAGAAATTTCATTAAATTAAGAAAAAAAAAATTAAATTTTCTGAAGTGAGCTGTTCAAGGAACAATAAAATTATGTCCATAAAATAATTAGATAAATATAGAAATTTTTAACAAAATATAATACTTATTAGAGTATTAAAATATAAGACTTAATAGGGGTTTGTTTTGAAAAAGGGAGTGGTTTTCAAAACGCCCTAAAAGACTATAATATAATTTATTGTTTAGAAAGTTTGAGATGATTATTTTGACTAGTGCCTCCCGGACTTGAACCATAGACCATCTACTTTCGCGGCGGATATGCTGTTACAAGACACCCCGACCCAGTCCAAACAATTATCTTTAACATTCTAAATAACACTTCTTAGGTTTATAAAAATAAGTGAAAATAGTTTTTAACGCTTTTTGAATTTGATATTTGAACCATATATATATATAGGCCTATTGCTTACATAAGATAAAATATTGTTAGCATTTAAAAAAATAACCTTTGAATTTATGTTCCCATATTTCTAAGATCTAATTACGTGGTGAAAATTTCTTATTAAGGACAATCCAGTTCAGAATAGAACTAATGAATGTGCGTGGGTGGAGAGCTAATTTCATAATGCTTAAAAATTGGGACATTATGGGAGGAGGAATTGAATATTTGTCATTGATCAGTGGTGGTGACCTAAAGCACGTGTATCGGCGGTAGCTTATATGAAAATTTAATGGCATACGAAAGATTTGGTCCCAAAAAAAAGGTTAAGATAAAATTTACAAAAGAAAAATGTGAATTGGGTGAGAGAGCAAAATAAAGGAAAGATAAAACCGTGGCATGTCAACACTTTAAATATTATTTGGCCTAAGTCCAAAGTTGAACCTAAAAGAGGTAGGTTTGTATATATAATAACATAATAATAAAGTCAAAAAAATTGAAATTGGAATTTATGAAAATAAATTAAATATCTGACAATAAAAGTGAAAATATACCATATAAAATTAAAAGGTTTTTTAGTTTAAAAAAAATAATAATTACTTTTTTTAAAATAGAAGTAAACACAAGCCAAGTTGGGGGTGGAGACCCTCGGAGAGATCCTTTCAGCTATCGTGGTTGTAGATAAAAGTATCTATTTTAACAAAAATATCTCAAAAGATTAAATAAATCTCGTATTCAAAATTAATTACCTTTCTTAGTAAATTAATTAGGAATACGAGTTGGAGTCAAGGAGAAAAGGAAACTTTTAATTTTTACATGGAATTACAAAATACAAATAAGATCACATTGCATTTGGCCTTATGAACAGTTTAAGGTTCGTGGAAAATTTTCTTAATCTTCAGAGTCTCACTTGATATATTTTCTTAGTTTTCTTAGAGGCAATATGCATTTCATACAATTCTCTAATTTTTTTCTTCGCATAAAGAACATTACCGGTAAAATGAATAATCAATAAGGTTAAAAAATTATTTTAATAAATGTGCAAAAGTTCATATTCATTAAGTGTGATCACTCTCCCATATACAGAATCATCCATATTTGAGTGAAGATAAGCTAAGGGGCCTAAGCTATTATATTATTTTGAGCCCAGGGAGAGTGATCCCCTCACCATTATCAATCCCTAATCTATGAGAAAATATTGAGGCATGTATTAAATTTTGGCCAAAATATTTAATAAAAATAATAATAATTTAATATAGCCCTATTAATTTTGTCCGAATAGAAACTTGTTTTATTTTCATTGGACTTATCCTCTTAACACAAAGATCCGAACTGAACTGAGTACTGATGATGAGTCCCTGCCTAATCTATTAGTCATTAATCGAAGTATTATGTTATTACTCTCCACAAGGGAATCTTTATATTCCCTTGCTGTTCGAAATCAAAGTGATCAGAATCAAGAATCCAATGAAACATGACAAGTTTCAGATTTTGTGTTTCAAAAAAAAAAAACCAAGAGCTCATCACTTTCCTCCAGACTCTAGACTATACTACCTAAGGGGGGATTAAGAATGAGAAGACCTTCTAGAGAAAGGAGTTCCGAGAGAGCTCTTGTTTACAAACAAGTTTACAAAAAAAGTCACTTAAAAATAATGAAATTTTTCAAAAGCATATTAAAAAATTAGACTAGTAGGTAAATTCTTAAAATATTTTAAGAATTAGATTTTAGTAGACAGATAAAAGTTAAAGGTCTCACTTTAACTTTTATCTATATATTTTTAGACAAATATAAACGTAAAACAAATGTTTTAAAATAAAAATAAAAAACTCGTTAAAAATTAGTTGAAAGTTTCCGAATATTTCTAAACTTAATGGCATTCTTTAAACTCAGTTTTCACCTTCATTCCACATACAAGTTACAATTTGAACTAGAAAGGAATTTTTTGCAAATTTATCATGGAATAGAGCTCTAGGAAGTGGTCATTAGTTTGAGTTTCGGCTTCAATAATAAGAATTGCAAATTACTCGTGAGATGGTTCAAATTGTGTTGGTGATAGTTACAGGAGTGTCTAAAAATTCTACTGAAATTTTATAATCATAACATTTTATTTGTCACCTATTAATTATATATATAATTAATGTTATGTATTTTAATCAGTTAAAAACAAAATATATCATAATTTAAAACGAATAAAAATATGTACAAATTGAAATTTTGAAAAATTTGAATTATATATTTTTATTATGCTTTTAATATACATATATTCTAAAGAATATTAAATTAAGAGAAAGAGGGATCTTCCCTTTGAGGAATAAAACTTCCCTTGAAAATAAAAAAAAAATTTTAAAATACAAAGTGTAAAAAGTTAAAACCAATGACCATTTTTTTAATTGAAAAATAAACTAAAAAAGTATGAGTAAAAATGGATATAAAAATTTGTTATTAAACATTTTAGCCTTTTTCGGCATCTGAGGCCATTTAGACTCCGTTCTTATTTATTTATTATAAAAGAGTTATCTTTAATGTTAACAAGATCCGTCTTATAAATTAAATATAAAAATAAAGAGGAAACTCAGATTGGCTTAGGAAAGATATTTGAGGAACCAATAATAATATATATTTGAAAATATATAATCAATGTTTTGAACTTGTAGTTAGATTATTTGAGAATTAGGAGGGAGGGACATAACCCTTTCCTCATCTGACACCTATTTCATCTTTTTTCTAAACATATAAAAGAAATAATTAAATTTTGCAATAATTAATTTTTTATTTTTAACCCTATCCTATCGAAATCTAATATTAATAAGGGGAGAGATAATACTTGCTGTTTTATCCATTTCCATCGAATCGCTCGAAGAATCCTGAAAGAGAAGCCCTAAAGCTAAATTTTTATTGCCACCCTTCCTTCATTCATGCCTATCAGCTAAGTGATTGCCAAAATGGCAATGGATTATTTATATACCGCATGACGCCTTGAAGACTTCACAGGGAAGCAGCAGCCAAGTAACCTAGCCTTGAAAGAAAGTGACTTTGGGGGCCTATGTGTTTTTGAGAGGAAGGATAGGTAGGTATAGGAGAAATAAGTTAATTTTCATTTTTAAAAGTTGGAAATAAATTTTTGTTATTAGAGAAATTAAAATAAAAATTTAAAAATTAAATTAAAAATAAGTTTTTGAAATGATTAAGCTAAAGCTAATTTTAATTAGGTTAAAAATTTTTAAAAATGAAAATAACCTAACAAAGTGTTTCCCAACAGTACTTCTACTGTACCAAGGAATGTTGATTTTTTATTTATAAATTTACTTTTTTTATTTAATTTATTTATTTTATTATTTATACGTAAAATATCAACATATCGTGGTAGTATTTCAAGTGAGTAAAAGACAAGCCTGTCAGATAATTTAGATGGGTAGAAAAATTAAAATTTGTTAATGTATAAGAAATAAATTTTGGCAAATGTTTTTTTATTTACCACATTTAGTAAATGTTAATTATTGGTCCACAATTGATAAAAGGTTGGGAATCACTATCATCAATACATGTGTAATAATTCTAAATAATATTACTACTAAACTAAATGAATCAAAAAAACTATTTAAACTAGTTAAATGAATTAATATCTTAAGTTATCTCTGATCATAAAATAATTTTGCAAGTTTTCAAATAAAAAAATTTATATTAATAAAAATGAATATGAATAACCTAACGCCTATTTATATTTGGTATATAAAGTCTTTTCAGCATCTTGGGCCATATAGACTTTAAATAATTCAGTAATTTTTGTCCAATCATATTTATTTATACCAATTAATATCCAAAATGTTAGATCAATGTCGTATATAATTGATCTTTATTATTTATTTACTTTTGTTCTTTGTTTATATATATATATATTAACTCTGAAATGACTTCAGTTTATGTTAATTTTAATGTTAATAATTAAATCTTTTTTTGCCGAACGAGAGAGATGCGGTAGGTTACTTCTATCTGTATTTAGAGAAATATACTCTTTTAAGTTATTATTAACATATTTGAGTCATTTCATTGTAACATTACAATTTCAAATGAGAATAAACACTAAAATTTTCGCTAAAGATGAATGATTTGCGTGAAAAATTGCTAGGAACAGGGGATAGTTTGGAAATAATTTAGTTTCAAAAACATTATATTGGAGTGAGTTTCTAAAAATGAATTTGAAAAAAATGTAACAAACCCAACAAAAATGTTCAATTATGGTTCATAACATTTTTTTCAAAAATTGTTTATACTGGAAAAGTTTGTAGCCATAATGATTTTTTATAATTTTGGCATTAGAAAGTCTTCAAACTATTCTCTTTTCTGATTTACCAATTTTCCAAAACAAATCTCTTGTCTTTAATTGTTTGTAGAAAATCCTAAAACTCATATGAAACTGTAATATTTAAATGAAATCTGAGTTTCCTATAAAAAAAAACGGTGTCTCACGGTTAAAGGTATTTCAAGTGTTGCCATGTCCTCGAGGTGAAGAGCTAAAAAAAAAATGAAGTTAATTTTCAAAATAAACTGTTTTGTTTTTTTATTTAAAACTATTTCAATAAAGTATTTTAATGTAATTTAATAAATGGGTGGATATTTAATCTATTTAATTTCAAATCAAGATGAAAAGTCCCTCCTATTTTCACGCTTCCCGAAGAAAGATAACAATTCCAATCGATCATCGAAGGGAAAAAATTTAGGTAATCAACTACTCAATAAAGATGTCTTACTAATAAAGAATTTTTATTTATTTAGCTATAATAAAGCCTTGGTTAACGACAGACTTGGGTAACGACGAGTAACAGTAAGAAAAAAATGTCTTAGATGACAAAACGCTATGGTTAATTACACTCGATTAGTGAGTTTCATTTTGTTAATATATTTCCGTTTCGTGTTGGAAAACCGCAGCTTGAATAACGACGTTTTTGGTTAAATACAATAATTCTGGAAAGGATAATCGTTATCCAAGGCATCATTGTATATTATGAAAAATAATTAACAATAACTATTAAAATTAAATAAAAATTATCGGATACCAAGGCAATGTATTTTCTCAGAGGTTCCCAATTGTGAATGTTTTTTGGTCTTTGATTTCTAATAGATTTAATGTTCTAGATACAGATTTCTTTTGTTTTCAAATAAAAAGTTACTATTTTCTTTTTCCACCAAAGATATAGTGTAAATAATTAGCTGTTATGTTTTATTCTTTTGAAAACATTTATATAGTATCAAGCCATTTTCAAAATGCATGATTGTTAGGTTTTGAATTATTTTAACAAATAAATCAGAATAGTGCACAGGGACAAAAAAAATGGTCCAAAGTGAAAGAATATGAGTGAAACCTTTGTACTAAAAAGTGTGAATAGTATTGTTACCAAATTCCTAAAGAAAAGGAAAATAGGAGAAAAAAACAAAGACAGTGGCTCTACAAAAATCCAAAAGTCAAAGAAAAATGTTTCTGAAGACAACAATTGTCCTGAAATTTATTTTTAAAGATAATTTGCATAAAAACTGATTTATTTTATTTATATTCAATTCAAATTTTACTATCCAACTCTTGAATGATGATGAAGCACGTGTGAGACAGACTGAGACAGTTTGAAAATTTTCTTTAATTTAATTTGTGGGAAAATTACAAAAGATATCATCAAGACGGAATATAAAACTTATGAAGTATGAGTTAAATTAACTTTAAAAAAATTGTAAGTCCTGAAAGAATTTTTGTGGCTGAAGACAACAATTGTGATTTTATAAAAAAAAATGTCTTAGTATGTTGCGCCTTCTCCTATATAGACATTTTTGAGATCAAGTTTTTCAAAAACTTCTATTGACACTTGACGATACGATCGAAATATTATTGGAGCTAACTAAAAAAAAAATGTGGGCTTTCATTTCTCTGAATCATTAATAAAAAATTGCCAGCAGAATATTTCTTTTAATATTAATATTATATTATTTCTCTCCACCTACTATTAAACCTAATTATTTTTTTTATATTGATAAATAAATTAAGGTATTGAAAAATATATAATCCCTACCCCGTGGTCGAGAAGTTAGAGATAGTGACAATTAAAATCCAAGTTGGTTTGGAACCCAGGCATTCCGATGAAAATTATTATTATATTTAAATCAATTGGATACCATTTGGTCTAATTAAATAGCCTTCATAATGTGTATCGTAATAAATTTATATACATGTGTTTAAAGTCTATAAGGCCAATGATGGTGAAAAGAATATATATATATATAATTACCAGATGCTCGAAGAGATGCTAAATCTCCTCTTCTAATATTACACTTTCACAATTATTTGCCACAAATAAAGCACCACACTGAACACTGAAAAAACAAGATGAAAATAAAAAATTAGCATTTAGAGAATAAATAAAATAATTTTTTCTTACCTTAACACTAATTGAACTGAATAATAATAGCACTGCACTGAACACTAAAACAAATTACAAAAATTAGATTTTATACCTAGAATATTTTGAAAAATTTCAGATAGAGATCTTTTTTACCTTTACACTAATTAATTAATTGCCCAAATAACCCTTTGCAGTTAACACTGAAATAAAAAATGAAAAAAAATTAGTGTTTATAGAATATTTAATTTTAATAAAATTTATCTTTTTTTTTCCTGAAGACTTGCTGCACTAATCGGTCCAAATGTCAAACTGAGATGAATTATGAAACAATTTGTAATGGAAATTTGTGAAGTCCAAAAGGATGAATGTTTATCCGCTGTCAATCATAGACTTAATTAATAATTGGCATCAATTTTGAACAATTTTTGTTTGAAAAATATTTTTATATCTTTAGATGTTTACTAATTTTGAAGATACTAAATGGTAAAAGTAATAACAAATTTTTAAAATCATCTATCGTTTTAAATTTTAAATATTTTACTTAGCCAAAATAAATTTCGAATGTGATCTTACCCTGATAAATCCTCTTGATTTTTTTTTTATTTCTGTGCAAGTTTTATTTTATCTCCTGAATTAATTTTTAGTTAATAGTTGAGACAGTTGCCCCAGATGAATATTGTTACATTTAAAACCTTTTTATAAGCGCCATTTTAAAGATATTTTGCCATGAGGTGAGTTTTTAACTGATCTGTAATCAGAAATATTTTGTGCATTAATTGACTAAATTTAAATAAATAAATTTCATGAATAAACAGGAAGATGGTCGATAACATATTAATATAATTTGGTTTTTGAAGGTAAATCAGCTAAGTTTTTTTTCCATAATCATTTAAATTTTTTTGTGGATTTTAAAAGACATTTCGTCAGTCTATAAAATTAATATGTGGGCCACCATGTCTTTTTGATAGAAAAAGAATAAGACATATCTGTGAACATTTGTTTTTTATTTTTTGCTTGTCACATTATCAAAGTATGTGTATTATTATCCTTCTTTAAACGACTCGCTTCGTGTCTATAAATGCTCTTAAAAAGAAAAGAAAATAATAATTCAGCATATACTGGCATTAAATCTCATTTTAATATAGGGATTTGCTGAAAATAAAAAAATTAAACGTATATATAGATGTATAAAACTAAATTTTTAATCAATCATAAAGATGTGATTAATTAAATGAGACGTTATAGAAATATCTGCATATTAAATTTAAGTGAACAAGTGAACGTGAAGAAAACAACTTTTGGTTTTTCTTCTCAAAAACTATTGCTTCCACAGATCTCATAAGATAGAAGGAGATAGTTATTAATATGTCTAGAGGGTGCACAATTATACATAACTTGGATTAAGGACATGGGATTTGAAATTTCAAATATATAGTGGGTTATTTGTATTGTATATAAATTGAGAGTAAGAGAAATTATAAAAAAAAAAGAATTTAAAAACTAATTATAATTCCTAATGTCAAACCGAAATTATTTTTAATTTTCTGAAGAATTATAAGTTTTACGTTTGTAAATAAATGTTATAAATAAGAAGGTATTTTTAAAAAACCTGCGATTATTAATGTAAAAAGATGATTTAATTAAATTTCTTGAAAAATCCAAACCTCTAACTGTCATGCTTATTTATTATATATTTTTATATGAAAAAATAAAACCAATTTGGTTTTTAATTTTATTACTTTTTAATATTATTTAGTTTTATGTACCCTAATCGTGAAGCTTGATCCTAAATAATAAGCTATGCATATTCTTTTTAACATTCTTGGCTCTACTGATTTTGGTTATAAAAAATTATTTCTATATAATATTGTATAAAAAAATGAATATAATTTATTTAGTATAGATATACTTACAATTTAAGTTGCTGTGCTATGAGCAGAATATTTCAGGGGGTTATTATTATATTTTTATGACATCTCTTGTTGAAGGGAGGAAGACAACTGTCACAACTGAAATAAAAGAATGAGTGAGATTTTAATTATTTATAATTTTTGTTTTTTAGAATTAAAAATTGAAAAAGGGAAGACAGAATTATTTTTTAAAAAAATCAAGAGATTATATAATATTTTTAGAAAATAAATAAATATATATATATATATAATACATTAGTTATTTAACAGAAAAATGAGTTATAAATTTAAATTTTATATTATTTTATATTTGCATTCGTTTTAATTATTATTATTATTATAATTATTATATTAAATCTAAAATAAATATTATAGGTTGAAATGGGACTTTAAGAAAAGGAAATTTATTTTAAAAAAAAGTGTAAAAACAAAAATAAATCGGAAAATCGAAAAAAAAAAGAATAAATTATATGTAGGCAAATAATTTTTTAAACCTCACCTTCAATAATCAGGCTACCACCCTATGTATAGTAGAGTCCCTATAATTCGGCGATTTGAGTAGTCAAATAAAAAAAATTAAATTTTTGAAAAAAAAAAACCTTTTATAAAATGCAATTTAAATTTAATATAGTCGATATAATTAAATAGTAAATGGTATGGAAAATTTATTTTTTTATTTATAATCATTTAGAAAAGGAAATGTTACTCTCGGTGATACTCATGCATCAATCAAGTAGAAACACCTAGGAAGGCAAACAAGGGCGAATAAGGTCGAATGTGTTCAACATTTAAAATGGATGCCTCCCTGTCTCTGGCTCGGAGACAAGAGCATCGCGACTCTCTCTTGTCCGGCTGCTTCGTTCTTGTTACCATTCACACCATTTTTTTGGACTAGGAGAGGATTTTTTAAATGAAAAATACAATATCATTTACAAATTTATCATTTTATTTTATTATAATTTTCAGGCTCCAATCATTTTTTAAGCATTCATCACTGCCTAATGAAAACTAAACTATTATTCATAGACAAATTAATAAATAACAAAAATGAAAAGGATAAAAAGGAAAATACCTGGATATGTGAAGTGAAAGTTGGAATTCATTGTTTGTAAAATGGAATTTGAGGATATTCAGGTGCAAAGGTATTGTTGGTGGACCGTCGAGATGGCATCCAACATGGCGTCGGAAGCCGAAAACACAAAATTTACTTTAGTGGTTTAACACACCATGGCGGACCTTCTACTAGATTGCCAAGATGAAGAGATGAGCGGAGAGCCCTGGTGTTAAAAACCTGAAACAGGAATCACGTGACATCAATGTTGCAATCCTATTGGGCCAAATATTTCAAAACATTCAATTCGAAAAAATAAATTGATTTCATAGTTATAAATGTCAGAAGCAATAATAAAAAATAAAATATATTTAGAGCTATATATCTTTTAATAATATAAAAAATAAAATGTTAAAATATGGAAGGCCAAAATATATATATATTTATTTATTTATATTATATATAGCATAAAAAGCCAATATTATTTTGCCAATTATCAGAATTTTTTTTGTCTTTTCGGCATCTGAGGTCATTAAACGATATATAATATATTTATTTACAATATAACGATCCAGGCATATTTATTTAAACCAATTGGTATCCAGTTAATTTAAATAAATTTTCTTCAGACTGTCTGGAATTCACCCACATTCCTTGGCATTTAAGGTTATTTTATATTTAGGTACCCACGTGGCATGCACTTCGAAACTTTTGAATAAAATCGACTAAGGAGTACTAGAACTTTACTGGGGTTCTTTTTTAGTTTTTTAGTTTTTCTAAAATCCCTCTAATGATTTTGATTAAAACATAAATCAATCACTTATTAGCTGAACTGTGAAATGTATTAACCCTTATCCCTTATATAAAATTGTATTTTATATGTAGATACCTATTATTCTTTTGTATACTTTAAATTTTAATATAATACTTGTAAAATTTTAAAGGTATGTCCACGCAGTCAAACCTAAATAAATAAAAAAAAAAACCTAGTCAACTAAATGAATGATATTTTGACTTATACTAGTCTTTGGGGCGTTTTGAAAACCAATTCCTTTTGCAAAATAAACTCATATTATTCAAGGATCTTGATCAATCGGGTCTATTGTGGAGATAACTCACCATCGGCATTCACACACTATTAAAATAAAATTTCACATGATATATAATAGTTTGATTAATTATATATTTTCCTTATTTTTTAAGATAAGAAATTATATGAAAACAAAGCATTAGATAATTTATCTAAATTATTTTCAAAGAAATTCAACCAAATATGGTTTGTCTTTTTATTGTATTTAATGACAAATAGGTTCGGCATTTTACTTTTATGCTGTGCAAGCTGACTATTTTTATGATATATCCAGAATTTACTATAATGGCTGCGCTTTAAAACGACTAAATGTGCCATTTTATTACATTGAAGCATTATAGTAAAATTCGTCTAGCACATCATAGCGTTTCTGACCATCAGTCATTTTAAAACGCCGCACAGCTGACTTTTTATTTTTATTATTATTTGCAACAAGAAATATAATTTTAACTTGCCTCCATAGATTTTATATTCTTTTCTTCTCGCCTCACTCTTTAAAAACGTATATAATTATGTATTACAATCCTTTATTTCAAGACGATGTTATTTATCTATGCATTAATAGAAGATAAATTAATTGTTAAATAATTTTAAAGGAAGATCAACATCTATAAAAAATTTTACCAAGATTGAATCCACACCTCTTAATCGATCGGGTCTATTTGTGGAGAATTCTAAATTTTAAATTTGTCAAATTTAGGGGAAACTAGCAAAGCTTGAGTATGTTAAGGGAATTATTTCAAAGTCAACAGTCCAGAAATTTTAAAGTCTATAACAGAATTGTGAAAGGGCAGGGCAAATGCAAACAAAAGGGAGGGATGCGATTGTATTTTGTTTATTATTTTATTGTATCTAGGTTTAATTGAGAAACTGCTATTTGTAGATCTGGTTTCAAAATAAGTTTCTTTTTGTTTTTGGTTTTAATGCTATTCATTATCAAGAATGATACTTCAAATATATGCAGCCTGGAATTCATTTTTTATACCTAACAAGAATATAATTTGACTTTTCTTGAAAGAGAATTAGTAATTTTCCATTTTCTCTGATATCAATTATGTGTAGTGATCGGTAAATCCGATTCTATTGTATCGGTAAATGGTATCGAAATCTTAAATTGATTTTCTAAACAGTTTGGAAAATTCCTAATTTTCTTAATGTTTAATTAAAATTGTTTTACTTTAGATTTATTAAAATCGGAATCAAGAAAAATATCAAATACTTACTAACCAATTACTTTTAAATCTAAATGCTTTGACAATGGAAATAATTAGTGAAATAAATTATTGTTACAAATAATTACGCAACCCTTTGGAGGGAACCATTGCAATAAGGTATCTTGGAACTCAACTACCGGTACCCATATGTAATTGTAAAATAATACGGAAAAATGTTTTTTCAAAAAATTTTACCTACCGGTATGCAATCCTATGCCTAAAATTTACCAGTACTTGATGCTAAAAAGTTTGGCAATCACTGCAATTAGGTATTAATATTTCTTTGATTTTTCTTGTTTTTGAATGAATTGGTGTTTGTGATTTGTATAGCTAAAAAAAATGTAATTTTCTTTTTTATATCCGTAAATATGCTAAGCCTATAAGAGAGTGCTGGCCACATCAGCCTAGTTTGCTCAGCAATAGAAGGAGCCAGAGCCTGCAATTCTCTACCCATAATGACTTGCAGCCGTCGCAACTCACTGACACGCGCAAAATTACTCTGTAATTCACACGCTGATAAAAGATTTATAACAAGGAAGCGTGCAAAGAGCAAAGTGGCAAGTAGGCACGTACGAAACTGGGTACTCAGGTGCTTTTGCTTTGTCTCATTTAAATTTCAGAATCCATCATAGAAATTTATTTCTTAACGGTCCTTAAATAATTCAACTAAAAATGAAATTGATTTGATATTATTATGCAATTAACAACATAATTTGTAAACACTTTTTATATTTAAATAAAAAAGGAAATTATTTAATAGTGCTATTTATTAGAGGTCTTAATAGAGAGGTCAACGTGGTTAAATTCAGGGGAAAAAAATAGTAGTGAATAAATATAAAAAGAAAAAGAAATTTCTAAATATTCTTTCTTAGTACATATCTTAATTTATAGCATTTTTGGTATGGAAAGTATTTATAAAATACGTCTATTTTAGATAAAAATTTATCCCTGTCTTTCCATAAAAACCTCAAAGAAGAAAGAAAAAAAATAAGTCAATGGTTATAAGAGGCGTGGCTAAAATATTTTTAGAAATTACTAGCGTAACTTAGGGCCAGTAAGGCTCTCAGCTCTCCCTGTTTGATTCACGAGCTAATTATTTTATTTACCTTTCCTTTTATTTATTTTTTTAGGGGCTCAAAAAAAAAAAATTAACAGGCGGGTATATTAGTTTCGCTACTGTTAAGAATGGGAGAATTTTTTTTCTAAAATAGGCCTAATTTTGCAATTGTAAAAAAAAAAGTATAATAATTGTAAAAATTAGTAAAATAAACAAAAACATTTATTAAAATGATAGAGAAATGTTATTGCACAATTTGCAAACCCATTAACGGTCAGGATCTATCTATTTCATAGAATTGAACCATCAAAACCATCAAACTGATAAATTTTAAAAGAAATCAAATTAGTCTCTAAAAATATTATCTTTTCTAATTTATATTTCAAGTATGTAAATTTAATTTCTATTAATAGTTTAGTTCATTAACTCAAGAACGAAGAAAATCTCTCCATCAAAAACCTCTGAATAAAATAATAATAAATAGATATTTTAACGCCAAAAATAAATTTAAATTAGAGTCAAGAGAATAAAGATAATAAGATAGACCTTCGACTTCTCACCTTCTGGAAAGGTGGAGCATCGGTAGAAGAGTCCTAACCATTTTGGGAGGATCATGCACTATTGCAATTGAAATTTAAAATATTATAATATAAAACAGATTACCACAATGAAATTTCGTAATTTATTTAAGAAACAAAAATATATAACCATAAAGGCCATAGAGGTAAAATATATAAAATCTATTTGTATAATTCAAATATTTTTATTTACAAAGAATTCTCACACTATCTCAATAATGGGAGTTTTTGTTGTGAAATAAAAGAAAATGGTGAATTATTTTGTGACATAAGTCATTTATAAATTCCTAAATCGAACTAAGCCCAAGTCTGGAAAAAGAATTTGCTCATAGGGTCCCAAATGGGTGAGCTCTCTGAAATCGAACTGACCATTCAACAATTTTGTCAAAAAGAATGATGGAAATCGACGTAGAGAACTTCTAAAAGGATGATTAATTGTATAATTTATTCATATTAACTGAAATATCCAATTTTTTTAAAGGTTTTTGGTATCTGAGACCATTTAGACTCTATCTTTATTTATTTATATTAATTGTTAGCCAGCATAATATAAATTAACTTTTGTCGGTCTCTTGACGGGAAGGGAACTATTGACATGGTACATGAGGCGAGGCCTTTACCTTTACTCTAAAGGGCTTGGATAAATATGTAAATAAAGAACGGTTATAAATTATTAGGAAGCATCTTTACTGTTTTAATGAATAATAGTAATCTCTAATGCAGGGATCGTCAAAGTGGTCGATATCGACCCCTGGGGGTGGATCCGATCTAGGGGGTCGATTAGGGCTTCATGAATACCAATGCTATTCAATTGCAAATTTATAGACATCAACGCAGTATATACGATTTTCGTTTGGAATACTATTTGTAATTACAATATAGAAGCTAAAGTTTAGCTGGCGCGACGTCATTTTTATTTTGTCAAAATAAAATAAATTAGTTAAGAATTTCCTAAGTTTTTTTCTTTTTTAACAATTTTTTATAGAGGGGGTCGATAAGAGAATTAGCTAATTTTTAGGAGTCGATGATCAAAAAAGTTTAGCGGCCCCTGCTCTAGGTGTTAAAGCAGACTTATATTAATGTCGGAAAAAAAGTGCAAAAAACCATTTTAGTGGTACCGACTTATCGATAAAGATAATTAAATATGGCTCCATTAATTTTGAACACATTTGATTTATTTTAATATTATAACAGTTGTTAACGAAAAATAATAGAAAAATTTATGAATATTTCTATTTGCAAATGATAATAATCTAAAATAAATTCTAAAGAATTTAAAATAATTTCTAAATGCGATTTCATTTTATTTAACCCTATAAGTAGTATATGTATTTACTATTTTTTTCTTGAGATTTCGGGGGAGGGAACCCCTATATCCCCTTCCCTGGCTAGGACCCTGCTTTAAGCCTTACCCATTGCTTTTCTATTAAACATGAGCAATGAATGATCCCTTCGGATGTTTATTTCAAGGAATTCTTAAAAGCCCTAAGATTCAGAAAAGAAAAAAAATTATTAAGTTGACATATTTTGAAATAATTCTAAAAAAATATTTCTATTCCTTCTCTATCTATCTTAACCATTTTTGAATAGTTTTATCTGATTAAAGAATTTTTTTCTAAGTGAAAATTGTGTAAATTATTTTATTTTGGATTGTCTGTACTGCTTGTCAGCGAGAGATAAAATATATCACAAAATGTGATGATATATAATTTTCATTCTACGCTATAAATTCAAAGGAACATTTTTTGAACATCGTGCGACATGACAATCTATGTTTTCTTGGTGGTGCTGTCACATTTTCAAAAAGTGAAAAAAAATTTGTACTAAAAGAAACCTGCGGTGTTAATAGCATTCCGGTGTTATTTAAAGATCAATAAATAAAATTAAATAAATAAATAAATTTAATGGTAGTGAGGATTCGTTAAAAATTTTGAATTAAAAATTAATTAATCTAATCGAATTTTAGATTAATTAGTCTCTTAAATAATCGTTACGACTTAAGCAATGCGTAAATGATTAAGGATCAAATAAAAATTTTAACTCGGCAATAAATTTGGGAAAGAGAGCTTTATATCCTATGGATGGGATGTATAAATTCGGAAGGTAGGTAACCCAAATGAACAACTCACTAATGGATTTTTCGATTATGTGTAGTTAGTGATTTGGTCATTTAAGTTGCCTACTTTCCAGCAAACAAAATCGAACGAATTTATGCAGCCTTTAGTGCGAGGAATCTGTTCCTGGGTTTTAACAATGAATTGATATCATTTATAATTTAGATCAGGACGATTCTAGGGGGATCATGCCCCCCGCCTCGGAATTAATCAAGTTTACATCATTTACGAAAAGTTGGTCTCTTCTTTTTTCCTCGAAATAGTCAGTAGGTTAACCTCTCTTCCCAGACTCATCGTGGATCGTACCTGATTAAGATATAATATAAAATTAATTAATTAATCTTTAACAATATTGTTATTTCTAAAAATATGCATATACAAATTGTTCTATTATTGAAAATTATCTCCTCGATTCGAATAATATATTATTTGTTTCAAAGAATTTTTATACAGACTAGCCGTGTATTTCATTCTCACCCACACCCTAGCGGCCTCACTTGAATTAATCAAAATGATAATCTAAAAAATGTGAACCCCCAATCCGCTTTAAATGCTCAGATATACACACAGATGGCATAAAATTTCAGGGAGGTAAATATTTTACTAAAAATATAATAGATAAAGTACACATAGTCAACCTTTTTTCTCAGGCTATATATATTTGTTTGCTTCGTCAAGCGGACCGGAACTTGTTAAAATACCGTAATGAGAAACATATATATATATAGAGAGAGAGACTATATACTGTATATCTATACAATATTATAATTCAAAAATATTTGCTATGCCATATTGGTGATTGACTGTTTAGTGTCACGTCATGACCACGTTGCAATTATAGGCTGCGAGCAGAGTTTGACATTTATTTCTAAAAATGAGGGTAGGTTAACTAATAAAAAAAAAAAAAGTAAAATATATCGGGGATATACTGGATTATATATAACTATTTAATTAATAAAAATTGATTAACACGCTACATATAAAAGCTCGAGCCGCAGGTTGAGCATGGCTGAGATAAAGTACTAAAATAAAAATTTTTACTTTGAAAAAATTTTTCCAAAAAAAGCTTGGATAAAAAAATTGGAGGGAATTTTTCTTCAAATATGATTTGGTTTTTTCTCTGAAAAAAAATTCTATATATTTATATAGCAAATAATAAATAACAATTTTTATACTATTAAATTTATTTATCAATTTTTATAGACATCTTATGAGATCGATGAAAAAGATGATATATATATATATAATAGTAGAGGTGAAGTGGAAGATGCAAAGGATGCAGAGGCGCGCCAGTTAGGCTGTTGAGGATGTTGAGGATGAGTGATGTCGGCAATGACACCTCTCTCTCTCTCTCTCTCTACTTTTCTGCTCTCCCACGGCCCTGGCTCTTCTCTCTCTTTAACATCTACTCGGTTATTCCCCCATCGGTGCTTGAATGATGGACCGATGATATCTCCAACCGGACATTTGAAAAAATCTCCCAAAATAGATGATACGAGATGCTCTTTCATAAATTAGTAACCAAAGGGTCAAGTATTTTTATTATGGAGCGTTTAAATAAATGGAAATGTCTTCATATGAGCGAAACCTGATTATGGTAGATGAAAATAACATGAAGAAAATCTATATACTGTGCAAGTAGATAAAATTGAACCCATGTTTCTTTTATATAAATTAAACAAATTTTGCATATTTATAAAAAAAAAAAGTGTGGTTCACGATTACCCCATTTTTATTAGGAGTTGTCTTACTATCAAAAATCAAATAAAGATTTTTCCCACCAAAATCAAAAAAATGATAACCAAAAAATTTATTCATATCAATAGGATAAGAAATACACAACTAACTTAACATAAATAAATTGAAGGAATACCAGTTTTTATCTACATATGATCGCAAATTCAAATGGGGTAATAAAGTAATTTAATATCCAAATGATTTAAATAAATTTTAGCTAACTGGTTGGGAGCCGAGTCCATGCTTGAGTTTCCAAATGAATGCTTGATCATATATTTAAAGCGATATCTCTAAGAGTTGTGAGTTGCTCCTGCTGGGGGTTGTAGATATTAGTTCTTGTTTAGTTATTTGAAGTAAAACTCACTAACGTTATTTTCGATTAATTGCTCCAGAGCTGCTTTAAAGATGAGCATGCAATTAATGTTATATCTCCTTAGAAATTAACAACTGCGCATGCGTGAATCAACAATGAATCGGAAAGATAATTACTGATGTATCATGAATCAAATACAAACTCATAGTTTGGGAAGTTGTTGAACACCATTAATATAGGGGCTAATAATATTAGTATAAAGCCAATGGTACTCGATATTGTAAGAAAATTTTGTTTCAGTTATCCTAAGTAAATAAACGAGTGAGGAAGGACCTGATGAAGGGTTAAATCCGAGATCACTAAAGAAAAAGAAAATAGTTAAGTGTAGTTCTTGTTTTTTTTTCGCCTGGCTCAAATATATGTGAGATGCAAAATTAACGTCCAATATTTTGTTTGTTTGCTTTAAAATTAAAAAAAAAAATTGAAAATTTTTGGGTTTTTAAACAAATTTGATTTTAAATATATTATTAATTTTATTTTATTGGTAGTTATTGAGGAATATATATATCAATTAATTTAACAGTTATTTTGTGAGTATATTTTTTTTTGCAGGTAGGTCAAGTGCCCATCTGGCCCCCAGGAGTCGAACCCGGGTTTGGGGTAAAGGAAACACACCGATGCTCCGGATAGGCCTGAGACTCTGAGTTCGACTCCCAAGGTGCACTTGACTTACCAGCAAAAATATACTCCCAAAATAAATGTTAAATTTTATTTTATTTGAAGGACAAAAATTTATGATAAAATAATAAATTATTGAAAAATAAAAGTAATTATTTTGAAATTGCGGGGCTTCATTTTGAGGCCGATGTTAAATAAAAAAAGATTTTTAGTAAAAGAGCCATTGAAAGGTCTCCGTTATTTATATGCTGATTAATACATAACTGAAAAGAGTATGATAAAAAATTCGTGAACTTTATTTAGCAATTGGGCGCTGTTGTCCTTTCTCACCTGGCTGTGAATGCCTCTGGCTCTGAGGTGTGTCATTACTGAACGAGGATTCGCCATTTCACACTAGAAAATTACGGCCCTCGGTCTCAGCGTAAATACGGCCCGGGAACTGCAAATCAAATAAAGATCGTTATGAAACGAAAATTGCCGAATTTTTATTCTTAGCATGGAATAATAAAAAATAATATAGAAAGTGTTGGGAAATTTAAAATATCTTTGAAAAAAGCCAACAAATAAAATAATAACAAGCTGAAAATGTAAGAATTATCTAAACTTCAGACATCAAAGGTTGAATGTCAATTTAATAACAGGTGCGGTTAGAATTTTTTAGTAATTTAGAGATTAATATGGAATGACTTAAAAGAGACATTAACAGATTGGCTGAATATATTGAGTTGGAAATTGGAGATCCTAGACCAGATAATTTTAAAAAAATCATATGATTACTTTAAAACAAGAGCAATTAAATAGAGAACTTTCATTTGTATATATAAAAACAGGTATGAAGTATTACCCTGGGATACTGTAATCTTTGCTTATTATTCTTAGGAATTTACATCATAACGGCTTTATGTATAAATACAATTTATAATTTATTTTTTCATTGTTATTTTGCTTAAAGGACCAATTTTATAGTGTTAGCCTAAAATAAGTTTACTAACGGATCTAATAGCGAATGTTCGGACTTCTATAAAAACCAAAATGGAATTTTTTACATTTTAAATATCATTAAAAAATAAAGAAAAATAACCGATTCCGTGACTCGCCAACTCCCAGGAGTAGGGAAACACTATTCTTGATTCTTAAGCTTTTCTAGATGTCACTCTCCTAAAATTTAAATGTAATGTAACGATCTTAGGATATTTACCTTAAACTCGTAAATATCCTAAGATCGCGAAATTGATTTTTAAAAAAGTGTCAAAAAATTTTAGAAAAAATGTTAATTTTTATAATTTTTATACTTTTACCATTACAATAAAATAATATGAAAATGAATATATATTTTAAAAATAATTCTTTTGAATTCTACTCCAATAAATCCGAATTTAATAATATAATTTGTTTCATACTTTCGTTCGTAATATTTCTGTTTTCGAAAATATTGTGATCATTCGCCTATTATTTTTCTTTCTTGGATTTGATTATTTCACTGTATCACAGATGAACGATAGCGTTCATATTTTAACAAATTAAAATAGTTATCGTAAATAGTGGGTGAGAGAGTAACTTCACGAAATTGAAATAAAAATTACTTCGATTCGATTCTACATAAGAGTAGCATTAAATAAAACACTTGATGTAAGAATGGACAAATTGGTGGGAAGAGTCCAGCAACACAGGGATCATATTAAATGATAGTTCGTAGGTTTAAATATGTATTTTATTAATCCATAAATAAAATTATTATTATTAAACAAATATATGCAGGATCACTATTATAAAAAGGTTAAGAACCTATTACTATTAATGAATCTATGACTAGGACTATCACTAATGCCTTCACAAAAAATATCCTATTTAAAATAAGAATTAAAAATTTTACTCTAGAAAAATATTTCAAAGTTTTCTATGAATTATCGTATTATTAAATGATAGAATAGTTTTCCTGTTCCTTCTTTGTTTAAAATAATATTAGGCCTAAGCCTAATTATTTGATCGCACGAGCGCCTGCCGCCTGCAAGCTTTTCTCAGGGAAGCTTCAGCGGCTGCCTAAGCTCAAGGCAATATTTGTTTGTAAACGGTTAATTGATTTTGAACGGGACTTGAAAGAAAAAAGTTATTTATATTATTTAGATTATTATAGATATTTGTAAATTTTATTGAAAAAATATTAAAAAAGAAAAGAAATTAAATTTTTTAAGTTTACTTTTTAAGTCATTTGTAGGTTATTAATTAGGCCATTTTAGTTTAATTGAAAACCTAATGTTCTTCCCTAAATTAGCTACATTTTTTGGCAAGCATATTTATTTCTTTAAAGTAGGATAGACATAGTAATCATCTTTTTATATAGGAACATTAGTAAATTATCATGTTCTTAAACTATTTTTACTACTAGGAGCAGTTAAAGATAAAAACGATAAAGGTGAAGAAAAAAGACTAGCTGCTACTAATATTTCATTTTATTATGTCCCCTTATTCGGTATTGGTCAAGAGCTTTAGGAGTATCACTATACTCAGATGATCAAGAGCGAAACGCCAGCATAATGCTAGCTGCAATTCTTTTTTCTTCACTTTCAATTATACACAAAGTATATATCATAAATATAACAATAATAAGCATCGGGTGACAATATGATACTCGTATCTGCGATGGCTTTGAGAATAGAGTCCCAAGTTGCTAAACACCCCGAATTTTCCGGGACTGTTTCGAAATCAAAAGCCCCTAGTTCCGGGAAGATTCAGCCTGGAACGCTGTGTGTCCCCTTTTTTGATGTTTAGTGGGAACGACTAAATTCTGAAGACTTAATTCTACAAAACAATTCAAAACTTCTAACGAAAATTTGTTAAAAAAATGTTACATTTAGAGAAGAAATTTAGAGAGCGTGGGAAGAGGGCCGTGAGCAAGCAGAATATGTATATGATGCTCTCTTGAGAGTATTTATTATTTCTTCATAATCATCATAACTGGGAAGTGGGAGTGAGGGTGTAGGATTAGTGGAAGGAAGGAGAGGGGGGAGAGAGACACTAATTAATTGTACCGTATTTTGGATCAGAATGGTAACCCTATTTGGAACCTAGTATATAATAACAGACAGTCTATTTTATTTATTCTAAAATCCAACACTAGGGAAAATTCATTTCAAAAAATTATAGTTTGGCCATGTCAGAACTTAACTATTTTTTTTTAATCATTATTTATAAATTTTATAATGTACAATAAATGAGATTATCTTGAATTTGCAAATTTATTGGGATCCATTAGGAATTTTATTGACATATGATCATTCATTAAGAGCTGTGGACTACGGACTTTTCAATATGTACATTTGGAGAGTACATAAATGGTCCTTTAGTTTAGCCTTTCTCCCTTTATCCAGATTCAGACTGGAAGGCGGGCCGGTTTACTTTTCCTCTCGGTTGCATTCAATTACTGAACTGAAATTTAGGATTAATAACAAGGAAAAAAAAATTTTCCCCTCCCTTCAGAAAATGACCTCAATCCATTAATTGAATTTAATAAAAATAATATTAATATAAATGACAGGATTTGCAGGTAAGTCCTAGCCAAAAAATTGTTCAATTTGATTCAGTATTTTCTGAGATTTTCCCGTTTAAATAAATGTAAACAAATTACAATCTTATATTGGGTTAAGAACAATTAACAATCTTTTCGCTGATATAATATATCTCTTTCTAAGCTGTGTTACCAAAATTTAGAAGAAATGGCCCAGATATTACCCAGAGAGAGAGAGAGAGAGAGAGAGAGCGCGCAGACCTAATCATATTAATGAGCAAAACTGTTATTTGGGGAAAATCATAGCTCCGAATGGTTCACTAATAACGAAATAGGAAAAAAGGTAACCTAAATAAGAAAACAAATTTTTTTTCATTTATCAAAACGACTTGTTTATTTCAAATAACGATAAGAAATGTTCACGTTCTTTCACTTGATGTTTTATTAAATAAATTTCTATTTTATTAGATGTTTTTCCAATACCCTTCATAAAAATACCTTACTTATAATTAAAAAAAAATAATAATAAACTTTACGATGAATTAAACGACAAGTGAAAACAAGAGAAAAAATTTTTTAACCTGAATTATGATCTCACTCTTATGCAAATAGTAAATATCTCCATTCATTCAATCAATAAAAGAAACTGGCCATAGGTGAAAATGCTAATATATTCCATTCGGCATTCAATCCATTTTTGAAAAGCAACCAAAAGCCAGAGAGCCATGGACCATTTGGCTGACCTTAAAGTGTGATCGTGCTAATTGACCCACAGGTGCGAAATCCGCTTCATTCATTGAATGGCGCGACTTTCGTCGATAGAGAATCCTCTCTTCTTTTTCTCAGCCCACACACGCAATCCCGATGAATCAAGGGACCAATAAAAGTTGCAAACAAATTATACTACAAACAAAAGTTGACTCAAATAATTAATTCTATTGGGAGGCCTCGGGAATTTTTATTGCCGTCAAATAAGAAAATTAAATTATTATATAACGGGTATGTACGCATATTTCATATTGCGTAACCAATACAATTATATATATCATCAATAAAGAAATAATAAACTTCCTCTAATAATTGTCTTTCTTTTAAAGAATTTTGAACGCCTACATCGCGGCTCATTTATTTTTCTCAATTGTGACATTGAGATTGTGTCCGTTAGAAGAAAATTAGAAATGAAAATAATATATAATATGAACACTTTTTCAGTGGAGGGAGGGGTATGTAGGAGTATTTGAATCCTCTCTTAATACTTTTTTATTCGTAAAATATTTTCCTTTCATATAAGTCTTATAACCATTTGGGTATTTAGGAGGTATTCATCTAATTAAAGTTGAATTGACGTTATGTATTTTTCTGAACATTTTTATCCGTAAGAGATGGAAATTTCGGATGGGGAGGGGGAGGTCTAATAGGAACGGCAAATCTATAGACTAAACTATAGTAGCTATGTCTCTCTTAAACTCTGTAAAATCTAGATCAGCGGTTCCCAATTTCTAGAAGGTGTTTTAGTATCAGTAACAGTGACAAACAAATAATATCAAAAATATATTATGATATATATAAAATATCGTTCTTTTTTTCAAAAAATTTTTATCTATTGGTACGCAATTGCCTAAAGTTTACAGGTTCTTGGCACCAAAAATGTTGGGAACCAATGTACTAGATAATATATTTTCAGAGTGGTGCTTGCCAATTGATAAGGGCCCAATCTATTGTATAGGCTACGAGGTTGTTTGAAAAGTTTCCGACCTCAACATGAAGGTGTTGATTATTTTGTAGAGAAAGACACCGAGTACTATTTGGACGGGTTTTTTTTTTTTTTTGAAGTCTTTCGGCATCGGAGGCCATTTAGACTCCGTCCTTATTTATTTAAATTAATTGGTAGTCAATATAATTTAAATAAATTTTTATCGCTCAGCGGACAGGGTTAAAGAGATGGGAGCATCGCTGGGAGAAGTGTGTAGACTTACATGGAGACTATGTAGAAAAATAAAAATAAATTTGAAAGCCACCTATGTATATACATATTATATAAAATAAATTAAACTATTCATTACAGTTATTAACCAAGGGACTACTGTATATACAAATGTATTTTTTCGATATTAATATATTATATTCTAAATCATCTAATACTTTTACATTATTTCATCCTGATGAGGAGTGTGATGGACAATCGAAACGAGAATAATTAGTCTGGCTGCCTCAACTCTATTTTCTATTATTGAAATATATTCATAATAGTAATATTTCCCAAAAAATTAATTAAACTTTTATAACAGCATAATCAGGTCAATGTTTTTTAAAGATTTAATATATTTACACCTAAGGTGAGTAAATATTTTTTGTATAAAGGGAGTACGGATGGAATTTCATTGGATATGGTGATTAGAGTTAAAAAAAAAAAATTATGCTGCCTCCATTCTACTATTATATATATTTTTAACATATAAAAATTAATAGGAATTATAATATTTTATATAGATCATTTTTAATTCTTGAAATTATATTTTTTCTTAATAATTCTGAATTCTTTTAAAAGTAGATAAAAATTCCAGAAAAAAGAAAAAAAAAACACTTTAAAAAGAAAAAAAGGGATATTTGTCAAGAAAATAGGAGTATGATAAAATAAAGTGTAGATAGAGATGGGTTGCGACAAAAAACATTTTGGGACAATTACGGAAAAAACTAATTAATTGATTAAAAAACCTGAACATTGCCGACTAATCATTAATTGCTTCCCAGATGCCTTTCCTTCACAAGAAAAAAAAAAGTTTTGCCGTATTTTTTACTTTTGCGTAGTTTATATGACTAGTCTGAATTTATTATTTCAAGTTTTCTTCCTAACTTCTTCTACTAGTTAATAAATGATCTTAAGAAAAGAAAGAAAATTTTTTGAAATAATTTATTAATTTTGTAATATATAATAGTAATGGATATGACTTTTATAACATTAAGTAAATAATTTATTAAATCGTAATCAAATGATACAAATAAATTATTATTACTTTCTCAATCTGTCCCCCTTAATTTTTTTCAAATTTCTTAATAAGGAGAAATGACATTTAAATCCAATTTTCTAAAATAAAAAAAATAAAAAAATTAGAAGGGATATCGATACCTACATCTTGCATCAGTTGCTTAATGCGAGTGAGTTGCTCTTCTAGCTTAT